>CAJHQP010011631.1:0-14589 GCA_905132765.1 Moricandia arvensis
GCTAAGCAGACATAATCATAGACATAAATAATGCATATATAGAGATAGAAAACTGAAGTTCCAATACAAAAAGAAGTTTTGATCTTCTCCCCAAAAACTAATATGTTTGCTATGAACACTCTAAACTTGTAAAGGAGCTCTCCTTACATAAAACACCGGCAAAGATTATATAACTATGTAAAACTCATCTAGGGGTAATCGTGTAATTTTTGCGACTCTGGCTTCAATTCGGGTACTCTGTGAATTAGACTTTTGCATTGACCGTCGATCGACGGCAAGGGTGCGTCGTCGATTGACGTCATGCTATGTCTCGACTCGTACTTTTCTGATCTGACCAGCTACAGCGTTCCTCTCTTTTTGAGCTCCAAAAAGCCTCATAATCTCTACAATGCTCCAAAATGGACCTAGTCCCTGAAATACTCTAAACACATTCTAGACACAACATAACATACTCCAAATAAGACCTATAACATGGTCTAAAAGTGGTAAATATTAGGACATATCAGTGGCGCTCATATAAGGTACTTCAAGACATAATATCTCTTCGCTAACTTCACAGGGTCTAAAAGGATTTCTTTCAACATCGAGAGATCTATTAACCATTAGAGTACTCAAAGGAGTCGCTTTATCCATATAAAATCATTTCAATAACCTTTTCAAAGAATTTTATTGATGCACAAATATTCCTTCTCAAAAATCCTCTATCTGGAGCCCACGATAAAACTTTGTCTTGCCGAGATCTTTCATTTCAAACTCTTTTTTTATATGAGTTTCGTGCATCATCAACCTCTTTTTGAGTTCCAATAGTGTTCATGTCATCTACATATACAGGAATAATCATAAAGTCAGATGACGATTTCTTATTAAAAACGCATGAACATATCGCATTATTCACATATTCTTTTCTCAGTAGATATTCACTTAAGCGATTGTACCAAATGCGCTCAGATTGCTTTAATCCATAAAGTGATCGTTGTAACTTGACCGAAAAAATCTCACTGGATTTTGTTTTCAATGCTTCTTGCATTTTCAATCCTTCAGGGAGTTTCATGTATATATCATTATCCATTGATCCATACAAATATGTTGTCATAACAATCTAAGAGATGCATTTCAAGATTTTCTGATGCCGCTAGGCTCATCAAAAATCTAAACGTAATTGCATCCATTATCGGGGAATACGTTTCCTCAAAATAAATTCCCCGGTCTCTAAGAAAAACCTTGGGCAACTAATCGGGCTTTATATTGTGTTACTTCATTTTTCTCATTTGCTTTTCTCACAAATACCCACTTGTACCCAACTGGATTTTACTTTCTCAGGCGTTATGACTATAGGTTCAAAGACATTCCTTTTATTTAGAAAAAGTAACTTAGTTTGTATGGACATCTTTCACTCCTCCCAATTATGTATTTTTCTGACATTCCAAAATGGACCTTGATCTGCCACATCATTTTCATGAACGATCTCTTTGGACACAGAAAAGAAGAACATTCCATCAACATCTTTTATCGTATTTCTGATACATAACTTTTCATCTAGTGCGTAGTTGATGGAAATCTTATACTTTTTTGTTCCTTCTCATCATCTGGATCCTTATCTTTATTTGGTTATTTTTGAACATTTTCATTCATGCCTTCTTTCATACATTTTTCAGTATAAGGTTCTTGTGGAACCTTAACCAATATTTTTTTTTTATTCGAGAATTTTTATCTTTAGAACCCGCTAGTCTCTTCCTCTTTAACTGAACTGTAGGTTCATTCATTTTTCCGTAAATTTTTACTTCAGGAACACCAACTTTTGATATAACATTTTCAGTGGGTATATATGATTTCGTCACCCTTCTCGTATTTGTGAATGGATCTGGTAACTGGTTCACCAAATTATGCAAATGCAACAATTTTTCTGAATTTCCAGCTCTCTTTGTTTCGTAAGGGGATCAAGGTGTAACAACGATAGTGTACACCATGTAATCTCTTTAGAAATTTCTCTAATTCTTCCTCTAACGCTATGAGTTCATCTTCATTAAAAGGAAATTGGCAAAGCGTGCTGTAAATATATCACCAGTTATCGGTTTAAGATATATATTATTATATTTGGTGACGCATAACCCACATATATTCCAATCTTCTATGTGTGTCCATTTTTATTCTTTGTGACAGAGCTTTGGAACATAGTCTGCAAATCCAAAGACACGGAGATGGGATACATCTAGTCCATGCCCAGATGACAATTTTAATGAGGAGTACTTATAATATGCACTCAGTCTTAGCCGAATCACTGCAACCGCGTGCAAAATAGCATGACCCATACTGAAATTGGGAGCTTGTTCTCTAAATCAACGGTCTTGCAATCAACTGCAACTGTTTTATCAATGACTCGACCATGTCATTTTGTGTATGAACATGGGGAACTAGATGCTCTACATCAATCCCCACTAACATATAATAATCATTAAAGGCTTGTAATGTAAACTCCCCAGCATTATCAAGCCTTACTTTCTTAATGACATACTCTAAGAATTGCGTTCTAAATTTTATTATTTGGGAAATGAACTTTGCGAAAGCCGTACTTCTTTTCGTCAATAGACAGACAGTTGATGCGTATGGCATTTTTTAAATTTAAAATATTTATAAAATATATATTAACATAAACATGAAACATAACATATCATGTCAAGATCGGATATTTTTTTTCTAGATCAACCAGAAAATCTGACACGTCGAGATGAATTCATCATTTAAACCATGAAAGAACGGTTCGGGTTCATCAGAGATGAAGTTTGTTTCATTTCCTTTCTCTTTCGATTTTTGAGATTCTCGATACAGATTGGCTTAAATATTTGGGCGCATGACAAATACATACCCAATACTTTTCACACCACATTTGTAGCACACTTTTTCTGTTTACTTTTTATCATCCCTGGCACTTTTATTTTCGTGGAAGTTCTTATTATTTTTTTCATAGGGACGGAATTTTCTTCCTTGTCCTCTTCCACAGCCACGATTTCTATTGCGTCTACAACTTCGTTCTTTCCTATTAGGCCAATATGATGATTTCTTATCATGAGTTTTTTTTTTTATTTTTCAGTTTACACGGAGAAATTATATCAACTCCTTCTATTTTGTGAATATTTTCTTTCAAGGATTTAATTTTCCTTTCTTTTAAAGATTTAATTTTCCTTTATTCAAAGATTTAATTACTCAAAGATTTCAGGATCTATTCTCATGATACATCTCATCGTATAAACCATCAGAAAAATAATTGTAAAATATCATGGCTTTATATTTTTCTTAACTGATATAGTTTTTCAATCTATCGATGATTTTCAAAAGCTCGTTTTCTCACAGGTGCATCTTTGCACCCACAGTCCAAGTCCATATAATTATTTTTCGTAATAACAAGAACATTTATTTCAAGATTGTAAATTTGACATGATAACTGTATTCATAAATAGCATATATAAAAATATAATAAAGACGAAAAATTACATGCAGAATTTAAATGCATAATTAAAGCAGAAATTAAAATCATAAATAAAGGCATAAACTTAATAGTATAAATAAAATTATAGGCTTTAGCCTACCACATGATCCGAGGAGACATCGTATACCATGTTGATCAATTTTTTCAAGGTCTGAGGAGATATAATGTACTATTTTGATCTTTTATTTTTAACAAGGTTCGGGGAGACATAGTATACAATTTTGGACATTTTTTTTTATTCACGGAGGCAAAACTCTCCATATAGTCCGAAGAGACATAGTCTCCGATTTTGACCATTTTATATTCACGGAATTAAAGCCTACCACATGATCATATGATCATGAAGGCATAGCCTACCATAACAATCAGTCGGGGAGGACAATGTCTATCCTCCCAAAAAATAAACGGAGAAGTCATAGTCTATCACTCATAAACATTAATAAAATTTCAATAATAAAAATTATTGAAAACATAAATTAAACTATACTTCACTAGACTATAGCTTTGTGCTCATAACGTGTAGCGAAACAGAAGGTGAGATAAAGAAAGGGAAAATCGCATAAAAACCTTGAAAGTGGTATTTACTAACACTTTAAACTTAGAAATTTTTTTACTAGCACTTTAAACTTTCAAAGTGATATTTGTATCACAAAATACTTTCAACCTCGCTTACTTGTTGATCAAGTAAAAAACTAACATGTTATACAGGTAAATGTAATGATATGTCAGTTTTTCCAAAAATAATTATTTAATTAATAAAATAAAAAAATAAAAAAAAACAGAAAATTAAATAAAAATCAGATAACTAAAATAAAAAATTCAAAAATAAAATAAAAATTAGAAATTAAATTTATTTCCAAAAAATCAAAAATATTAAACAAAAAATACTGAAAATTAAAATATTTTATAAAATTAAAATATTTCAGAAAATAAATAGAAATTAAGCAAAAAATCCAAAAAAAAATTCATAATATTCTATTTTAAATTTCAAGATTATTATTTTAAAAAAACATATCATCGTTGGCAATAACAATTTCAAACATATCACTGATGATGATGATGATGATGATAGTTTCTCACATAACTATTAACAATGAGGTTTTTGACATATCTCTAGCGAGAGTTTCCTCGTTGACATATCTCTAATGATAGTTTCCGACAACATTGTCAAAAACTTTGACAATATCTATCATTTTAAAGAAACCTTGACATATCTACTATTTTAAATGATGGTTATCAAAACATAGTTATTGACATATCTACCATCATTTTTAACGATGATGTCAAAAACTATCGTTAAAGATATGTCAAAAACGTCATTATTAATAGTTATGTGAGGAACAATCATCATCAGTGATATATCTACTCTATTAAAATAGAGTCTTATTTGAATTTTACCATGAAATATTTTAATTTTGACCTATTGAATATGTTGTGACCAAATATAAAAATAACTATTTAGACAATTTTATATGATTACCTAAGCGGATGTTAAATAATACGTTAACGAGGTTTTTTTCCTACGGAGAAAGTTTGCTTCGCGGTGGAACATGTAATCAATACAAACTGCTATCATCAAAGCGTTACAACCTACGAGAGAGGTTTCTGGGTCATTGGATTCAAATATTGTGTTTGTTCAAAGGTAAAAATGATTGATTTCTTCCTATCTGTTCTCTCAATTTTGGGTTCTAATATATTCATCATTGGTGAAGCGAGTTTATTATAACACTGAGAAATATTTAGACCTCCAAATTAACTCAGCGACGAGATTGATTATGCTTCCTTGATGTTTTTATTAGATTATATCTCAATTTGATGTTTCTAGGGGTTTCTATATTCAGGACACTCGTTTTGTGAGAGAGAGATCGGGGCTGCAAGGTTTGCTTCCTACTCCTATGTCTCCTTTAAACAGAAATATGATTGTTTCAGTAAGGTGATGGATCCATTCAAAGAGATGATTATGTGTTTCTGGGTTTCTCACACTTTTTGTGTAAACTATCTTGCAAAAGTTGAGGTCCTTTGGTTCATAAATAGGAATACTCAAGGCGACCAAATAACATTGTATCATTAGTAAGGGGAAAATCGCATTAAAACATTGAAAATGACACACGCTGAAACTTTAAACTTTGAACTTTTATGACTAGCACTTTAAACCTTCAAAGTGTCACTTGTATCACAAAAAACCTTCAACTTGACTTACATGTTCGTCAAGAAGAAAATTAACATGTACAACGGGTAAATATCATAATGTGTCAGTTATTTAGAAAAATAATTATTATTTAATTAAAAATAAATTTAAAATAAATAAAAAATCAAAAAAAAACAAAAAAATGAAAATGAAATGTAAAAATTAAAATAAAATTCAAAAATAAAAACCAGAAAATAAAATAATAATGATAAAATTTAAAAAATGAAAAAGATTAAATTAAAATACAGAAAATAAAAAATAGAAAATTAAGCAAAAGTTAAAGAAAAAATCACAAAATTAAAAATTAAAAAAAAATATTCTCTTTTAATTACAAGATTACTTTACAAAACAAACATTCATCGTGACAATAACAATTTCAAACATATCATTGATGACGATGGTGGGTTTCTCACATAACCATTAACGGTGACGTTTTTAACATATCTCTAACAATAGTTTGATTATTGATTTATCTCTAAAGATAGTTTCCAACATCATCATTAAAAACTTTGACATTATCTATCATTTAAAAAAAAATTGACACATCTACTATTTTAAATGAAGATTATTGAAAACATCGTTATTTGACATATTTACCAACATTTTTAACGATGATGTCGGAAATTATCGTTAAAGATATGTCAAAAACGTCATTGTTAATGTTTATGCGATAAACCACCATCATCATCAGTGATATCTTTGAAATTGTTATTGTCAACGATGATAAATCTATTTAAAAAAAATCTTGTAATTAAAAAAAAATTTGGAATTTTCTCCTTTTTAATTTTGTGGTTTTTCTTTAATTTTCTTTTAATTTCTCATTTTCATTTTATTTTATGTATTTTAATTTAATCTAATTTATTTTTGAAATTTTTTTATTTTCTAATTTTTTTATTTTCTGAATGTTTATTTTATTTTTCTGATTTTATATTAATCTTTTGAACTTGTATTTAATTTTTTTTATTTTATTAATTAAATAATTATTATTTTTTGAAAAAATCTATACATCATCATTTTTACCTGTTGGACAAATCAATTTTTTACTTGATAAACAAGTAAACCAAGTTGAAGGTTTTTTGTGATACAAATGCCACTTTGAAGGTTTAAATCGATAATCAAAAAAGTTCAAAGTTTAAAATGTCAGTGTGTGCCACTTTGAAGGTTTTTAATGCGATTTAGTGGAAGATTCTGAATAGGTTGCATGGCTGTAACGAGACTTAGTACTACCGAATGAGTTCAAATTTCTCTTTTCTATTGTCCGAAATTATTATAACGTCATAGATTTTTCCCTGACTTGTTTGCCAAAACTATTCATTTTTGTATAGAAGACCACGGAAAATGTAAAAGGAGAGATGATGTCTATGATATAGAATTGGCCACCTCAGCAGGTAGATATGATTTTCATCACAGAGTGTAGCCTTATTCTTAGCTTAGGAGACCTTGGAGTGCATGGAATTGGGATCCCTATTGGAAAGCTCGACATGTACGTGTCTGCAGCAGGTATTAATCCACAGAGAGTATGTCTGATCTCGACATGATCTGTTTTTGTTTGGTAACAGTTTTCCTTATTTATGAATTTCAGTAAATAGATGATCACATCTAAAGTTTATTAATTCTCCTCTGATTCTTTGATGTTGGAGTTTGAGATTTTATGAATCGAAATGTATATTTTGTGTTATCAGTCTCCCTTTTCTTATTTATTGAAAATTAATAAAATATGAATGTGATCCGATTCCATGCTCATCATTAACAATTCTTCTTCTTTTACAAAGAATTCAATAGCTACCATATGAACTGTTTCGACATTTTCAATACGCAGTCGTATTGATTAGCTTAGTTCACAACGACTTATATGGTGTGCATGTTCGAGAATAAGCGTCTGAAAATTATGTTTAAAATTATTGGTGCTAAAAAATCACATATTAAAAGATTTTCGGTGGAGTTAAGAGTTCTTTCAAGATGGAAAAATTTAATTCCTATTTGGAAGCAAATCAGTTACATGATCATTACCGATAGTAAACTCTGAGGTCAGTTCTTAACAACGGTTGTATTTGCACCCTTTTAGATAAATGTTCATAGATGTTATAATATGTACCCTAACTTTGGTATGATTTTGAAAGAATTCGAATCTAAGTGCTCCTAGCAAACTGAAGATAAGATTTAAACAACTATGTGACCAGAATATGACAATGGAGTTTTTGGTTAAATAAGAACATTATTAATCATAGTTTTCATATTACATCAATTCGTTAAAGAAAAGGATTTAGTTTCTATTTAAAATCAGAACGAAAAATGGTTGCAACTAAAGGATAACTCCTTATAAACTAGACCACTGTATACAAACATAACCTCTTGATTGTTTTCTTACTAGCCATACGGTAGGAAATAATAAATTATATGGTTTGTGTTTCTGATTGTGTCTGATTTTGTTCATGTATCGTCAAAATTTAATCTCCGACTGAACTATAAGATTAGACCGTAAACTCCAGTTTTTCTTTGAAAAGAATAGTGAACATCAGCTTTGTTTTGTTGCACTTAATAAATTACAACTTTTGAATATACAGTTTACTTTTAGCACATACGAAATTAGCAGATATGTCTAGTTTGGTATATAACTTTCAGATATATTGATTTCCTAAACATATTTAAAAATATAGATATTCAGTAATAAAAAAAATAAAAACCAGAAAATTTAATAAAATGTCATAAAATATAGCTATTTGCCTAACTAAGATCAAAAATTTCATATCCCTATTCAGATCTATACACTCGAATTGAACTTGAATTTTATCGAATTTCTAACATTGTTATTTGAACCAAACCAAAAATAAAAATAACAAAACCCAAACTAAATCCAAATTCATAAATAACCAAAATATTGCTACACTTTTTTAACTAAAAACCAAAACCTAAAATCTAACCAGAACTAAACCGAAAACCAAAAATTATAATCAGAAATTTTAATTTATAATTATAAATATATATATATATATATATATATATATATATATATATATATATATATATATAAGTAATCTCGCGCAATCATGCGGGTTAGAATCTAGTTTGAAATTGTTATTGTCAATGATGATAAATCTGTTTTAAAAAAAACTTGTAATTTAAAAAAAACTATTTTGAATTTTCTATTTTTTTAATTTTGTGCTTTTTCTTTAATTTTCATTTAATTTTCTGTATTTTAATTTAATAAAATTTATTTTAGAAATTTTATTTTATTTTATGCATTTTTTTTTTATTTCTGAATTTTATTTTAGTTTTCTGATTTATAGTTAATTTGATAAAAAAGTTTTTTTATTTTATTAATATAATTATTATTTTTAAAAAAAAACATTACATCGTCACATTTACATGTTGTACATGTTAATTTTTACTTCATAAACAAGTAAACCAATTGAACGGTTTTTGTGATACAAATATCAATTTGAAAGTTTAAAATTCTTAGTCAAAAAAGTTCAAGATTTAAAGTTTGAGTGTATGCTATTTTTAAATTTTTTTATGCGATTTTCTCGATAAAAACGTACTAGTAGAAATATATATATATATATATATATATATATATATATGTATTTGTTGTTTATATTAATATTATAAGAGTTGTCTTTATGTGATAGTAAAATAACGAAGACAAATGAGAGAAAACATTCAAATATTTCTTAAACTAAATAATAAAATATTATGTAATGGATATTTGTGATCTTCTTTTTTATATTATCTTAATAATAACAATTTCTTTTTTTGATTCTTGTAAAGGTAAATTTTTCAAATAGAAATTTTTACAATTTTTGTCACAAAAATAAATTTCAAAAGAAAACTGAAATATCTTTT
This sequence comes from Moricandia arvensis, assembly GCA_905132765.1. NCBI lineage: Eukaryota > Viridiplantae > Streptophyta > Magnoliopsida > Brassicales > Brassicaceae > Moricandia > Moricandia arvensis. The sequence continues at coordinate 9,516 of CAJHQP010011631.1, forward strand.
TATGTTGAAAATTTTATTTTTTTTTTCATTTTTTAGTTTTAAACTTCACTTTCCAAACTGCACCACATAACTTTAAATTCTTAATCTAAATTAGTTTTTAAAAAAAGTATAATATATATTAATATTTTTAATAAAAAATTTTTTTTTTTTTAATATTATTTTTGGGACAAAAAAAATTTATGAGTTTTTTTTTACCATAGTCGAAAAGTACTGGGTTCGAAAGTGATAGAGCCTTGAACCTTGAATGAGCCTTAAATATGTATTGGGCTTTATAGAGTAGCAAACGACGTACATAATGAGAGTTGAGAAAAAATCAAATATTTAGGGTATCTCAAAAGTCTCAGTGCCGCACTGCAAACTCTTCTTCTTTTTCTATCGCTATGAGTCGGTCAGGTCAGCCTCCGGATCTCAAAAAGTACATGGACAAGAAACTCCAAAGTAAGTTATATATATATATATATTCATTCTCCTTTATTACACCAAGTGTCTTGAAAGTGAATCAAAATTTGGTATTTGCGAAATGCAGTCAAGCTTAATGCTAACCGAATGGTTGTCGGAACTCTTCGTGGGTTTGACCAGTTCATGAATCTTGTCGTGGATAACACCGTGGAGGTCAACAACGGTGATGACATTGGAATGGTGGTAAGTTTTTGTCTCTTGTCTCTTGGGTCATCTGTTATTTACTTTTGTTTTTTTCTGGTGTGGCAGGTGATTAGAGGAAACAGCATCGTCACCGTGGAAGCTCTTGAACCTGTTGCAGGTCTTCTTAGCTCGTTTTATATGCTTCCACTAATCATCTCGCACTTCTTTTACTCTGTTCCCCAAGAATGTGATGTATAAGCGGATTTCTCTTTTTTTTTTTTTTATGTTTATTCTAGATTCATTTCTTTTTTCGCTTGTTTATATGTTATATCATGAAGGGGAATAGTCATCGAGTAGAACGCAGTCGATTCTCTGTAGATACACGTTCTTCTCCTTGAGGTCATAAGCAATGTTATAGTACTGCTGAGCCATTAACCCAATAGCTGTGAAGTCCTTGTACTGCCTTCCATGTTCTGTGGTCGGCCTCACTGACATACAAAACACGTTCAGGTACACATCCGTCTCCGACAACGGATAAAACATGCTCCCAGCTTCCATAGCCAGTTCAGCTCCTCCGGAAAATCTAAACGTCACCACAGGGAAACCTATCAGCTCCTCGCTTACTTTCCCATGGTAACACAACAAGTCCCTAAACCAGAACCTCTCAAGCTGCCTATCAAGAATTGATTTTACTTCGTTATAGACTTCTCTGTATGCTGCTTCTGCTAGCCACGTGAGAGTGTTCCCGAGTCGAGTATCACTCCTGTTCTTGCACCTCTCCTTTTGAACACCGTTGGTTCTATATTCAGTTCTTTTTCTCCCACACTGATCCCTTCAAGGTTCATGTAGTAGATGCCAGTCTCTGTCTCAATGGGCGTTCGATCGCCAAGAACATCAGCGTCCTCTCCAAGAACCAGCTGATTGAAACTGTAGTCTTTGTTACTTAAGTCGCCTATGCAGTAAGAGAATTTAGACCCGAGCTGAACCGCAACGGACGCCGGTTTAGCTCCTAAACCCAAAATACCGGTTAACTCACTCCCTAACTGGTCACCATTCTCATGGCCACACCCAAAGGCAACAGGTCTGGTCAAAACTCTGTTTCCGTTAGGTGTTGTGAACGTTAACTGTTCTTAGCGAACACGCCTTTCGAGCCAGCACCGTTTATGTACACTTGCTCGTAAAGACACTCGTGCGAGGAGCCGCAGTGTCCCGTTGGTGCATACCTGCAAAACTCGTCGTTGCATGAATACTCTACGTATGAGGAAGACAACGCTGGATTGAAGATAGGACGAGGAGACGAGGAGGATTGTTTGCAGGGAAGACATTTGATCCATAACAGTGAGCTTCCTGTGTCCATGATTGCGAACTGCTGTACCGGAGGCTGTCCAACCGAGAAGTTCACAAAGAACATTGACGTCTGGATTGCTTGGTTCATGTCGACTTGGAAGTCACTGTTGCTTAGCTCTTTATCAATCGTATTCTGTAGATGCATGAACCGAGCTGATGAAATACTTGTCAGGTGTTGGATATGGTCTTCTAGAGTGGTCGGAGCTCGAGCCTTACGTGCCATTGTGTCACGGTGTATCAGCTTCATAGCCATTCGGTTAGGTTTCTTGGAGGATTCTGTAACTATAGAGTATGAGAGAATGATGAAGAGTAAGAGTGATGTTTGGACAAAACATTCCATTGTTGTTCAGACAGAGCAGGCACTCATGGACTTTAGAACTCAGAACACGAAGAGTCGCATATAGCATTTTGTAACAAAATAGAAGATTAAGATATGGTCATACCATCAAGACTGTGGTTGGAAGAAGAATATAAAATATCAAAGCATAACGAATTGATGACACCATTAGAAGAAATAATATTCAAGAAGAGCAACCAAAGATCATGAGACTACTAATCAAAAGTTTGTTGGGGTTATATATTATATAGGTTCTTAATCTCATATAATCTGTCATGTATTTCACATCTTTTGTAGTGGGAGATTCTAATATATGCATGTGTTACAAAAATATATATAACTAGAATTGAAAATTTCGTAGTAATCTAGTTCTTTACAGGAGACAATAATTAGCAGAGGTCTGTTGAGATAATATCTATTTTATTAAAATACAATCACTGTATGTTATGTACTTATGTGATATAGTACGGATTAAGTCACTTAGTTTTAAAAGAATTACTAAATTTTCTTTAAATATATTTTTGTCATTGTTTTTTAATCACTATTCATGCATATATAAATCTCATAAATATTATTTGCGAAGTGATTTACATATGTTGTAGTCACCATATTTATTCTCAATAAAAAAGGTGACATGACTTTTAAAAACATGGCATGCTATTAATTTAATTGTAACTAGATTTGACTAAAAATGTTAGTTGAATATTTTTTTAATTATGATATACCTCTATATGTTAAAAATGGATATTCGGTGTTTTCATATCATATTCGGACCAACGGTTGAACTGTAAATCATGTGATCCGTATATATCTAGTTCAAATTTAATGAAAATTTTGTTAATTAAAATTCTGATAAAATCCGGTAAAATTTAAAACAATTATCATTAACATGAGAAATAATCATGGGTGACCCATTAAACTCCAAAGAAAACTGATAATATTTCTAAAATTAAGTTTTTATATACTTTTAAATTGTACATAAAATTGAAAAAAAAACTATTAGATTTGTAGTTCTTTGTATTTTGACGATTTTTTACTATTAGAAAAAATGAAAACTGATATTAGAGAAGACAAAAATGTATTTATATGACAGTATTAGTTTTTTTTGTTATTTATATTTTTGAGAATAAGTTTAAAGATGTTAGATAGCATAAGAAATATTTCAACATATTATTTGTTACTATTTTGAATATATAAATTGAAATCATTAGAGAAAATTAAGATATGTTAATAACCTATTTAAAAAAATTGTTTAGTTAAATAAATTAAGATCTGGAAACATTAATCTTGTTCCTTTAAAATAATATTCATTTAAAAAAATCATTAGTAATTGCCCCATTTAAATTCTTACTATAAATAAAGAGATAATTAGGGTAGTTTATATATATATATATATAAATGCATTAGGTTTAAAGATAATATTGTAAGGGGCATTAGTTATATTATATAGTACTTTTAAATTTTTTACCTAGAATCAAGTTGGGTCCAAATTTGTGCTTCTGTTTTAATAGTATTGATGTGTATAATTTCCATTAAAATATTTATATTTTTGACATATTTCTTATATATGGTAATGGCTAATAAATCTTATATTATTATTAGATTAAATTTTGTAAAAATATTTATTTTTGGCAAAACTCTTGAAACATATTAATAATTAAGAACTCATATATTATCATAAATTAAAATATATATCAAAACAGTAAAAAATAAGCTAAATATAGTTTACAAATACAATTTTCACATCAACTTAGATATTATATTTTGCATAAATATGTATATAATAAAATTAATTGTAATTTTACATTGACAAATGCAAAACTAAAGCATTAATAATAAATAAAAAAATTGTTGATAGATAATGATTAATTTTTTAATTTTAATCTATCTGTTAACTAGATTAATTAAGCATATTAAATTTACTAATAAACATATTTTAAATAAAACAAACATAAAACAAAATTTATTAAAATTTATATATTAAAACTAGGGATGTGGACATATTAAAAATACAATAGAATATAATTTTTATTTCTAAAATGTAATTTTAACTCTATTAAAATTTCAATAAACTCAAATTGATATAGTTAAGTTAAAAAACAAGATTACAAAAAAAACACATTTATAATTTTATTTTTTTTCAAACATGTGAAATTAAAATATAAAGATAATAAGGTCATGTAAACTAAATTTCTTTTTAAATATTATATTTAAAATTATTATTTCTACGCATAGGGGCATGAAAACACATAGTTTTAATATATATATTGAAAGATTGCAATTCAACAAAATCTTTGAATATAAAATCTGTCATGTACTCACATCTTTTCTAGTGGGAATTCTAATATATGCATGTGTTACAAAAATATATATAACTAATTGGAAAACTAGTAGTGATGTAGTCTTTTTCTGTGGCCTAGGTTTCTTCAAAAGGAATGGTTCGCACATATAGTCCGAAAATTGGAGTTATCTTCGGGGACGTAAAACATGCAACCACTACGTAACTGAAAAGTATCAACAAATAACTAGCTAAATAACATTATAAGCAAGACCTGTTACCACTATGATAAATGCTTGTTTGACATAAGATTGAAAGTTTTGGTGAAGCTGGAAACAAACATTTCATTGACAGGCCTAGAGAACAGTTTTGGTAAAGCTGATTACAAACATTTCATTCATGTCCACGTTAGCGCGAAACCCATTCCCTTGCCCTGATCCAAGCCTTGGAATGCATGATGCATGTATGTGGCTTGTGATACAAGTTGTAGATCTTGCATGTATCATGATCCTATTCCTTGTACGCAGTAA
>CAJHQP010011632.1:0-14583 GCA_905132765.1 Moricandia arvensis
TGCTCTGTCTACCTTGAGGACCACTCAGGATGATACTATCAAGAGGTCAGACCTTGATGCTCTCATCAAAGCCCTCAAGGAGAACTCTGGTATTGTTCTTGGAACCTCTTTAAATGCATTACACACTACTGGTCAGAATCCTATGTTGAAATAAGTGAGTACATGAAGACATTAATACCAAGAAGAGATCAAGAGAAGAGAGGAAGAAGACTTGAAGAAGACTCAGGCAGTTTGAAATTCAAAACTAGATCTGCTGGAAAACAGCTGTCATGCACTTATGTTTCTCTCTCTCTCTCTCTCTTCTATCTGTCTTTAATACTCTTGTAAAGCCACGAAAATGAGAATAAGAAGCTGAGTATTCTCTCCATTCTCTCTATTCTCTTTATTCTCCCTATTCTCTGTTTTTTTTCTCTAAAGATTTCATGGTATCAGAGCCTGGTTACTGATAATCTGGGTGTGTGTTCTTCATTTAACAGTAAAGGTTGAAACTTTCTAGAGATTCAAGGAAAGTTTGAAGTTTGAAGCTTTCTTTCCACTAGATCTAAAGTCTTTTCTGGTTGATTCATCTCAAAGTCTCAACCTTTCCTGGATTTGAAACTCGAGTGTTCTTCAGCTTCATAAAGACTCAAGCTTTTCCAGATCTGTTTTTTTTCTTTTTCGAAAAATCTGGGTTCTTTCTTGAGTGTTCTTGGTGTTCTTGAGAGTTCTTGGTGTTCTTGAGTGCTTTTGGCGTTCTGGGTTTGGTCAAGTCTTTCTGATGAAGACAACCAGTCTCAACAGTGAAAGAAAGCAAAGATCTAGTTTTTCAGTGAAGACTGAAGAGGAAAATGGTGGAATCTGGTCCAGATGGGCAAAGGCAGCTTTGGGAAGCTGTCTGCTGTGGAGAAGTCATGTAAAGGAGAAACCTTTAAGAGAAATGGCTACAGAAGAAGGTCAGGCGTGGAGTCTGAAGTATGAAGAAAGAGCTGTTCAAGAAATCAGTACAAGGGGTGAGATTGTAACAGCTTATGGGAGTAGATCCAATCTGAGAAAAAGAAAGGAAGAACTCCAGAAGATTGTTCAGCATACACATGAGATGTGTAAGAAGAACAAGAAACAAACTTTGATTTGGAATGGTGCAAGATGCAAGAAGGGAAGGCTGAGGAGACTTTCCATGACTTGGATCAGAAGGAAAAATACTCAAAGGAAGAGTAGAAAGGCTGGTCAGTTAAAAGGAGATATGGAGGTCAAAATGGCCAAGAAAGCTGTGCAACAGATGATTAGAGGAGAGTGCTCTTACTCTGGCCTACATGGGTAGCTCAGTGGAGAAGAAAGTGGATATGAGACATCAGGAGACAACAGGAGCTGATGGTTTCGTTACCAGGAAGGAATGGGAAGGATACATAAAGGAAATCCAAGCCTTGGTCACTGCCAAGAAGCGCAGCAGACAGTCCAATGCTAATGAAGAGATCACTAAGCCTATCATCATTGACTCTGGAGCAACGCATCACATGATCAGTGATAGGAGCTTGATGAGTGACATTAAAGCCACTACAGGAAGTGTTAAGATAGCCAATGGTGATCAGATTCCAATAGAAGGGATAGGAAACTTGAAACTGTTTGAGAAGGATTCAGCTGCTTTCTACCTGCCTAGGTTTACATCCAATTTGATATCTGTGAAGAGGGCAACAGTGGACCTTAATTGTCAAGTTGTCTTCAGGCCAAATGAGGTGGAGTTTCAAGACCTGGAGTCTGGACAAGTTATTGGTAGAGGAGATGTCAAAAATGAGCTCTACCACCTTCACACAACTAAGCTCTCTAAACCCTTTAACTCTGTTTGTTTAAGTAGTGCTACTGATAGGATTGAAAGCATTACTTGGCATGCTAGGTTGGGTCATCCTCATACTCGAGCAATAGAACTGATTCTTCCTGCTTTATCATTCAATCATTTAGAGTGTGAGGCTTGCATATTAGGGAAGCACTGTAGGACTGTTTTCCCAGCATCTGAAACTATATATGGGAACTGCTTTGATCTAGTTCACTCTGACGTGTGGACATCCCCATGTGTGTCTAGGGACAATCAGAAGTATTTTGTGACATTCATTGATGAAAAGTCTAAATACACTTGGATCACTTTGCTTCCATCTAAGGATAGAGTTCTGGATGCCTTTATAAACTTCCAAGCATATGTTACTAACCATTACAATGCTACTGTGAAGGTACTAAGGTCTGATAATGGAGGTGAATACACCAGTCATGCCTTCAAGAATCACATGGATAAGCATGGAATAGTGCATCAGACCAGCTGTCCCTACACGCCACAGCAGAATGGGGTTGCTGAAAGGAAGAATAGACACTTGATGGAGGTTGCTAGATCCATGATGTACCACACCAATGTCCCTAGGCGTTTCTGGAGTGATGCTGTTCAGACTGCTTGCTATCTCATCAATAGGATCCCAACCAAGGTACTGAAGAATCTGTCTCCATATGAAGTGTTGAACAAGACCAAGCCTTACATAGATCATCTGAGAGTCTTTGGGAGTCTATGCTATGTCTTGGTTCCTGGAGAACAGAGAAACAAGCTGGATGCAAAGAGCACTAGAGCTATGTTCATTGGGTACTCAGTAACCCAAAAGGATATAAGTGCTATGATCCAGTAACAAGGAGAGTATTGGTATCCAGGGATGTGAAGTTCATGGAAACAAAGGGGTATTATGAGGAGAAGAACTGGAAGGACCTAGAGGATATGTCTAATGAACCAGAGAATAAGGCAGTGAATCTGAGGAACCTATTGGAGAAGCTTGGGATAGACATGTCCCAGAATCAGGAGATAAGAAGGAACACTCCTTCTGATCAGGTTAGAGAAGCTGAAAGAATAATCCCTCTTGATCATGAGAGGGGGAGTGAATCTGAATCAAGTGTGCAAGAGCAGCACCAAGAGGATTCAGCACATCATGATCAAGATGTGGCTCAGTCAAGTGAAGATGAGCAGGAAGAATATCATGACCCAGAGGAGGTTAATGATACAGAAGCAGAGGATCAGACTCAAGTTCAGCCATTGCGGAGGAGTGAAAGGTTGAAGAATAGGATGCCAGAAACAGAAACTCAAGAAGAAACTCAAGAAGAGGTTCAGCCTCTGCGAAGAAGCACTAGGGAGAGAAAGGATCCTTCCAACTGGGTAAACACGAGAGTGTACTACAATGCCCAGGCTGTGAAGCATCCTTCTCAAGCTGTGTGTTCCTTTGCAGAGTATCCAGAAGAACACATGGTGTTTATGTGTAATCTGGATGAAAGTGACATTCCAAGATCCTATGAGGAAGCTATGAAGGACAAGGAATGGAGAGAGTCAGTGGGCAGTGAAAGGGATGCAATGATCAAGAATGACACTTGGTATGAGAGTGAACTACCGGAAGGGAAGAAGGCTGTGACTAGTAGATGGATCTTCACAATCAAGTATCTGGCAAATGGAAAGGTTGATAGGAAGAAGACCAGATTGGTAGCAAGAGGGTTTACACAAACCTATGGAGAAGATTACATTGACACATTTGCTCCTGTTGCCAAGCTACATACAGTTCGAATCATCCTATCAGTTGCAACCAATTTGGAGTGGGATTTGTGGCAGATGGATGTGAAGAATGCTTTCTTGCAAGGAGAGCTTGAGGATGAAGTATATATGCATCCTCCTCCTGGTTTTGAGTATCTAGTAAAGCCAGGAAATGTTTTGAGATTGAAGAAGGCTATATATGGGCTGAAACAATCACCAAGGGCATGGTATAGGAAGCTAAGCACTACTCTGAATGGAAGAGGCTTCAGGAAGTCTGAATTAGACCATACTCTCTTCACCTTAACAGGACCTTCAGGGATCATTGTTATTCTGGTGTACGTGGATGATCTGATCATCACAGGGAATGATAAGGCAGGGATTCAAGCCACTAAAGACTTTCTCAAGTCTGTGTTTGATATCAAGGACTTGGGGGAGATGAAGTACTTCTTGGGTATTGAGATATGCAGATCTAAGGAGGGTCTGTTCATGAATCAGAGGAAGTATACTCTAGATATGGTAAAGGGAGCTGGCGTGCTTGGAGGAAAGACAGCCAAGACACCTCTTGAAGAGGGGTACAAGGTTTTACTTGAGGGGGAGATTGAAGAAAAACAACTGTTTGAGGATGCTAAACTTTACAGGAAGATGGTTGGAAAACTGATATACTTGACTATCACAAGACCAGATATATGCTTTGCAGTGAATCAAGTAAGTCAGCATATGGAGGCTCCAAAGGTCCATCACTGGAAAATGGTTGATAGGATACTGAGGTACTTGAGTGGAACTCCTGGACAAGGAGTTTGGATGGGATGTAATGGCAGTACAGAAGTAGTTGGGTATTGTGATGCTGATTGGGCAGGAGATAGAGTGGATAGGAAATCAACTACTGGGTATTGTACATTCGTTGGAGGAAACCTGGTTACTTGGAAGAGTAAGAAGCAAAAGGTTATCTCCTGCTCAAGTGCTGAGGCGGAGTATAGAGCTATGTTGAAGCTGACAAATGAGCTGGTATGGATCAAAGGTATTCTCAAGCATCTGGAGATTGAACACACCTCTCCTATGACAATACATTGTGATAATCAAGCAGCAATTCATATTGCATCTAACTCAGTCTTCCATGAGAGAACTAAGCACATAGAAGTTGATTGTCATAAGGTGAGGCAGATGATTGTCTCAGGAGTGACATTGCCATGCTATACAAGGAGCGAGGATCAACTTGCGGATGTGTTCACCAAGGCTGCGAGATTAAAGACAATGGAGTCCATCCTTTCAAGGTTGGGACTCATTGATCTTACTCCAAACAACTGATCCCCTCGTCATGAGGTCTTTACTCTTTTCCTTATCAAGGTTTTATCCCTAAAGAAGGTTTTCTTTGGTAAGGTTTTTAATGAGGAAGATCTCATGGCATTCCAAGCTTGACTTGTTCCACATGGTCAAGCTTGAGGGGGAGTGTTGAAATAAGTGAGTACATGAAGACATTAATACCAAGAAGAGATCAAGAGAAGAGAGGAAGAAGACTTGAAGAAGACTCAGGCAGTTTGAAATTCAAAACTAGATCTGCTGGAAAACAGCTGTCATGCACTTATGTTTCTCTCTCTCTCTCTCTCTCTTCTATCTGTCTTTAAAACTCTTGTAAAGCCACGAAAATGAGAATAAGAAACTGAGTATTCTCTCCATTCTCTCTATTCTCTTTATTCTCCCTATTCTCTGTTTTTTTTCTCTAAAGATTTCATCCTAAACCACTAGTGATAGATTCAGGGGCTTCTCACCACATGATTAGTGATGCTAGTCTAATAAGTAACATAGAACCTGCCTTAGGTAATGTGATGATAGCTAATGGTGAGAAAGTACCCATTAAAGGTATAGGGAACTTGAAACTGTTTAACAAAGATTCAAAGGCATTTTACATGCCCACATTCACTTCCAATTTGCTATCTGTTAAAAAGGCTACCAGTGATCTGAATTGCCTTGCTGTTTTTAGTCCTAATGATGTCTACTTTCAGGATATTGAGACCAGTAGTTTACTTGGCAAAGGTGTCACCAAGGAGGGCTTGTATCTGCTTGAAGACACCAAATGCTTGTCTGATTTATCTTATGCTTTTAGTTCATCTCCTGTTTTACCTAAAGATGCAATGTGGCATGCTAGACTAGGACACCCTCATTCACGTGCACTGAGCTTGATGTTGCCTAGTATTTCCTTTAAGAATGATAGTTGTGAGGCTTGTATTCTTGGCAAACATTGCAAATCTGTTTTCCCTACATCAGTAACCATGTATGAAAGTTGCTTTGATCTCATTCACTCTGATGTATGGACTGCACCCTGTTTATCAAGAGAAAACCATAAGTATTTTGTGACATTTATAGATGAGAAATCGAAATATACTTGGTTAACCTTGCTTCAATCAAAGGATAGGGTGTTAGAAGCTTTTATAAACTTTCAAAACTACATAACTAACCATTTCAATGTTAAGATCAAAATTCTTAGATCAGATAATGGAGGGGAGTACACTAGCAATGTTTTCAAAGCACACCTCAACAAACATGGGATCATTCACCAAACAAGCTGCCCTTATACCCCACAGCAAAATGGTGTAGCTGAGAGGAAAAATCGACATCTAATGGAGGTGGCCAGAAGCATGATGTTTCACACCAATGTTCCCAAAAGGTTTTGGGGGGATGCTGTGATCACTGCTTGCTACCTAATCAACAGAATCCCTACTAAGATTCTCCAAGATGTCTCTCCTTATGAGGTACTAAACAAGACTTACCCATCTATTGATCATTTGCGTGTGTTTGGGTGTGTGTGCTTTGTCTTGATACCAGGTGAACTAAGAAACAAGCTTGAAGCTAAAAGTGTCAAAGCTATCTTCATTGGGTATTCACCAAACCAGAAAGGCTACAAATGCTATGTTCCAGAAACAAGGAAAGGTTATGGTCTCTAGAGATGTGAAGTTCTTGGAATCAAGAGGCTTCTATGATGAGAAAAGTTGGGATAGCTTGAAGGATCTGTCTCAAGCTCCCTCAGATAGAGCAAACACCTTTAGGATACTGATGGAGAATCTGGGAATTAGTTTCTCAAACCCACAAGTGGCGCCTAACACAGCTTCTCCTTCAGCTGATACTGGACCAGAGGGTGAAGAAGCCACTCATCCTGATCCTGAGGGGGGCAATGATCATGAACCAGAACAACCACAAGGTTCACAAACTCATGATCAGGAGAGTGTACCACATGAACAAGAAACTGCTCAAGTTCAAGATGAAGTAGAGCAGCAAGTAGTTCAAGTTCAACCACTAAGAAGGAGTACAAGGACAAGAAACCCTCCTTCAAACTGGAAAAACACAAGGGTCTACTACAACAGTCAAGCAGTAGCCCATCCAACATCAGTAGTGTGTTCTCTTGCAAGATTCCCACTTGAGCATCAAGCCTTCATCACTGGGTTAGATCAGGGGTCTGTACCAAGGTCATATGAGGAAGCCATGGAGAACAAGGAATGGAGAGACTCTGTTGATGATGAAGCAAATGCCATGATCATCAATGACACCTGGTATGAAAGTGAACTCCCAAAAGGAAAGAAGGCAGTTTCAAGCAAATGGGTGTTCACCATCAAGTATCTACCAAATGGCAAGGAAGAAAGAAAGAAGTCAAGACTAGTGGCAAGAGGATTCACCCAGACATATGGAGAAGACTATGTGGACACATTTTCACCAGTAGCCAAACTTCATACAATCCGGATCATTCTCTCAATTGCAACCAACCTGGAATGGGAGTTGTGGCAGATGGATGTCAAGAATGCTTTCCTACAAGGAGAGTTAGAAGATGAGGTTTACATGCACCCACCTCCTGGACTTGAGAAGCTGGTTAAACCTGGAAATGTCCTCAGACTCAAGAAAGAAGGCAATATATGGACTGAAGCAATCTCCAAGGGCGTGGTACCACAAGCTAAGCACCACATTGAATGGAAGAGGCTTCAGGAGATCAGAGGCTGATCACACCTTGTTCACACTCCCCAGCCCAAAAGGAATTGTGGTCATCTTGGTCTATGTAGATGATATAATCATCACAGGCAGTGACCAAGAAGGTATCAAAGAAACCAAGGTATTCCTTAAGTCTGTATTTGATATTAAAGATTTAGGTGAACTCAAGTACTTCCTTGGGATTGAAGTATGCCGCTCTAAAGAGGGGCTCTTCTTGTCTCAGAGGAAGTACACACTTGATCTTTTAACTGAGGCAGGAAACCTTGGAGGAAGACAAGCCAAACACCATTGGAAGAGGGCTACAAAGTACTGAGAGAGGGGGAGTTTGAAGACAAACAGTATGGTGATGTGAAGAAGTATAGAAGGATGGTTGGGAAGCTCATCTACTTAACCATCACTAGGCCAGATATATGCTTTGCTGTGAACCAGGTTAGCCAGCATATGCAGGCACCCAAGGTCCATCATTGGAATATGGTGGAAAGGATAATGAGATACCTGAGGGAGGCACCTGGTCAAGGAGTTTGGATGTCTTGCAATGGAAGCACAGAGATTGTAGGTTACTGTGATGCTGATTGGGCAGGAGACAGAACTGATAGGAAATCAACAACTGGATATTGCACCTTCATTGGAGGCAACTTGGTAACTTGGAAGAGCAAGAAGCAGAAGATTGTGTCATGTTCTAGTGCTGAAGCAGAATATAGGGCAATGAGGAAGCTCACCAGTGAGCTGATCTGGATCAGAAACCTTCTAAGGGACTTGGGTATAGAGGCTACAACTCCAATCACTATGCACTGTGACAACCAGGCAGCAATTCATATAGCATCCAACAGTGTGTTCCATGAAAGAACTAAGCACATTGAGGTGGATTGCCATAAGGTTAGACAAGCTGTGGAGCAGCAAATCATCTTGCCATGCTACACAAGAAGTGAAGATCAGTTGGCAGACATCTTTACCAAGGCAGCTAACACCAAGGTCTGTGAGTTCATCCATTCAAAATTGGGACTCATAGACCTCACTTCTCAGTAACTCTCCTTGCATGGAGACCTCTACTCTTTTTCCTTAATGTGTTTTTCTCCCACTGGGTTTTACACATTAAGGTTTTAATGAGGGAGGTTCTTCATGTATCCAAGCTTGACCAGTCCCTATGGTCAAGCTTGAGGGGGAGTATTGAGATGAAGAACCATAAGAGAATGAGAGACACTGATCAGTATTAACTTGAAGAAAGAAGTGGAGCCAAAGGAAGAGTTGAGATGAGTTTGGGTCTGGTGCAAAGTTAGGGTGAAACCTCCGGAGATTGTCTACAAGGCATTAGAAGTGTCTAAAGGTGTTTAGAAGTGCTCTGGAGGTTGTGCAAAGATAGGGCCTAGTCCAGGAGGGACTTAGAAGGCTGTTAAGGAGCAAATAGGAGAATGTGCAAAGTTAGGGCGAGGCCGTACGGATTTGGTACAGACGGATGTACTCGGACCGTACGGATCCGTACGGACCAGATCGACCCGAAACTTGCACATTCAACCATTTGAGAAGATTTGAGACTTGTGCAAAAATAGGGCGAGGTACGGACCGTGCAAAAATAGGGCAAGGTACGGACCGTGCAAAAATAGGGCAAGGTACGGACCGTGCAAAGTCCGGGCGACCCAAAGATGTTCTCATTATGACTTTAAAGATGTTTGGGGAGTTCGTGCAAAAATAGGGCAAAACGGTACGGCCCGTGCAAATTCCGGGACTAAAAGACAAGCTTCTGATCTTTAAGAGAAGAAGACAAAAGCTTAAGAGAAGAAGACAAACCTTTAAGAGAAGAAGACAAAAGCTTAAGAGAAGAAGACAAACCTTTAAGAGAAGAAGACAAAAGAGTGAGCTGGCATGAGCTGTCCAGAAGCTGTGTAGGGGACCATGTATCTGGACAGATACATGGGAACATTCATGGGCGCCTATGAGGAGCCAATAAGGAGCCAGCCTTCCCTTTGACTAACCAATCAGCTCCCATCACTCAGATTGCATCAAGACCAGACCTAAGACTCAATCTCACACGTCCATCCTTCCATGCTTCAAGTATTATCAGCCATTAGATTTAGGTTTATGTTTCAGCCTTGAAAAGCATATAAAAAGACCCATTGGGCGATTTGTAACTCTCCAAGGGAGTAAGGGGGAAAACCCCTCTCCACTTCAGAAATAAAGCTTGTTGTGTTCTTGATTCGAATCCCTCTCAAGTCTTTCCCTTTCTTAGTCTTTTAATCTCTCTTAGTCTCTCTTAGTCTCTGATTCTGATTCAAGTTCACGCAAGTAAACCAGAACCCTTTCTCTTCATCATTTCGTGTTCATCATTGCCTTAAAGGCTTGTTCATCACACACAAACCCAGATCCACATACTCTGGTGAAAATCCAACATGGTATCAGAGCCTGGTTCATCAGAACTTGGTGTTTAGCTTCCGCAAAGATCAAGGCTTTCTCTCCTGCCATTAAAACCCAGAAAGGAGCTTCCTTTCCAGCCGGTTCATCCTCTACAAGAAGGTGTTCTTCAGCAAACCCAGAAGCTGTTCTTGAAGTCCCATACTCTCTCATACCGTCCAGAAGAAAGGAGAGCCTCAGATCCAGGAATTATGGAGTGGATTAGCTACCCTCTTCATCAAATCAAGTCCAAGGCGTGTTCTTATTCAAAGACCAGGAAGAAAGGTGAAAGCTTTCACCTTGTTACTGGTGGTGGCGACCAAAGTATAAAGAAAGGTGGGGACTTTAGGCATGGAGAGTCCAAGGGAAGGTCCATGGAGGAAGGAGGTGTTGGAGGCGCAACCAATAGCCCCTGATCTTGCCATGAATCAAAGGTGTTCAAGGAACTAACACTAGTTCCTTGTTTGTAAGAACCTACTGTCCCTTGTTATAAAGCTTGATCCTTTATGAACTGAATGTGTTGTGTGATGTGTTTGAGACCTGAGGATGTGTTTAAGATTGCTAGATATGATGTTTAGAATCTATCCCAGGATGTTTAGATGACTCGTTTTGAATGGTTGAGTGTTTTAAAGTGCTTGCTCCAGTTCTAAATGTTGCTTGACATGATATTAGATAGCATGTTCTGAATCTGCTTGCATACATGAATAGAAACTGATTGAAAGTAAAGCATTTGGGTCTGGCGTTTGGAAATGGCATTGATGCTTAGTCTCTGTTCTTATGAATGTCTTGCTAGGGTGATAGATAGTTGTATCTAATCCGTTTTGCATTCATGAAGTAAATGGGTTAAGGCTGTTGCATACTATTGTCATTGGGGCTGCCTTAAGGTTGAGACACCTAGACTGATGTCTAAGGGTCGTTTAAGGCAGGGAATGGTTGCCTAAGTGCTTTGTGATAGCATTTAGAGAGTGGTAAGCTTGCATTAGATGGATCTCAATGATAATGAGATGCTGTCTAAGTGCAAAGCTTGTGACATTGGTGATCAAACTTGATGATTAGTCAAGGTTTGATCCCAATGCAAATGTGTCTTATCTTGTGTGGAGTTTGAGTGTTGTTTCAGGTTCACATGGAGTGTCTTTTGTTCAACACCAATCCGGAACAAGAGGAAGGCTTGGTCCATTGTGTGGAGCAATGGGAAGGTTCTTGGTGCAGTAGCCGGTTATAAGAAGCGCAGACCATGAAGGTTGTTGAGCTCCTGGTTCAAGGCACACAAGAAGAAGGAGGTCATCACTGAAGCTTGAGGAGGCCGGTGACCTGAAGGGTACTTGAAGCTGAAGACATGGAGGTGGACCAGTGGTTTAAGCGCAGCTGTTGGGGTGGTGTGCTCCTGGTTTGGATGCTCATTCAGGCTCACTTTCAAGCTTGAACCTAGACTCAATTCAAGCTTGAGGTGGGGACTTGAGTGAGCTACCTGATGACCTAAGTTCAAGACCTGGTTCCTCCTCACCATTGCACCAGGAATAGAAGATGGAGCCATCCGGGTTTAGACATTGGCGAGTCTAGACAAGAGAGTGGTCAGAGCACTCTTGGCTGTGTGAAGAAGAAGGTGACTCTACAATGAGGCTTCTGAAGTGAGGTGGTTGAAGAGTTAGCTGAGGTATCTTCCAGCATTCCATTCAAGATGGCGAGATCAGAAAGGAGTGGGCAGTGGTGTGTTGATCAAGATCATGAAGCTATCCTTCCAAGCTTGACTTGTTCCACATGGTCAAGCTTGAGGGGGAGTATTGAGAAGCTTCAATGATCTGTGAAGATGGATTCCTTGGTGGTTATTCAAGAAGAAGAAGCAACCAAGGCTGAGAATGAAGATGGTACTCAATGGAGGTTGAATCTGGTAATCCGAGCACTTAACCCAACAAGAAGTTGGGTGAAAGGGGGAGAGACCAAGATCAGTATGAGATGAGCTAGATGAGCTCAAGAAAGGTTAGTGGTGAGCAATCCAAGTCGGATTAGCTTACACCACAGTTAGGCCATGATCCAGAGTTCTTTGTGTTCACCACACTGGTTGAGACACAAAGAACTCACTGGCCAATCCCTAGGCCTTGAAGGAGCTTACTCTTTTCCTTATGAGGGTTTTATCCCTAAGGAGGGTTTTCTCTCATAAGGTTTTTAATGAGGAGTGACTTCAAGGTTCCAAGCTTGACTTAGGATCTCTAAAGTCAAGCTTGAGGGGGAGTATTAACTTGAAGAAAGAAGTGGAGCCAAAGGAAGAGTTGAGATGAGTTTGGGTCTGGTGCAAAGTTAGGGTGAAACCTCCGGAGATTGTCTACAAGGCATTAGAAGTGTCTAAAGGTGTTTAGAAGTGCTCTGGAGGTTGTGCAAAGATAGGGCCTAGTCCAGGAGGGACTTAGAAGGCTGTTAAGGAGCAAATAGGAGAATGTGCAAAGTTAGGGCGAGGCCGTACGGATTTGGTACGGACGGATGTACTCGGACCGTAATGATCCGTACGGACCAGATCGACCCGAAACTTGCACATTCAACCATTTGAGAAGATTTGAGACTTGTGCAAAAATAGGGCGAGGTACGGACCGTGCAAAAATAGGGCAAGGTACGGACCGTGCAAAAATAGGGCAAGGTACGGACCGTGCAAAGTCCGGGCGACCCAAAGATGTTCTCATTATGACTTTAAAGATGTTTGGGGAGTTCGTGCAAAAATAGGGCAAAACGGTACGGCCCGTGCAAATTCCGGGACTAAAAGACAAGCTTCTGATCTTTAAGAGAAGAAGACAAAAGCTTAAGAGAAGAAGACAAACCTTTAAGAGAAGAAGACAAAAGCTTAAGAGAAGAAGACAAACCTTTAAGAGAAGAAGACAAAAGAGTGAGCTGGCATGAGCTGTCCAGAAGCTGTGTAGGGGACCATGTATCTGGACAGATACATGGGAACATTCATGGGCGCCTATGAGGAGCCAATAAGGAGCCAGCCTTCCCTTTGACCAACCAATCAGCTCCCATCACTCAGATTGCATCAAGACCAGACCTAAGACTCAATCTCACACGTCCATCCTTCCATGCTTCAAGTATTATCAGCCATTAGATTTAGGTTTATGTTTCAGCCTTGAAAAGCATATAAAAAGACCCATTGGGCGATTTGTAACTCTCCAAGGGAGTAAGGGGGAAAACCCCTCTCCACTTCAGAAATAAAGCTTGTTGTGTTCTTGATTCGAATCCCTCTCAAGTCTTTCCCTTTCTTAGTCTTTTAATCTCTCTTAGTCTCTCTTAGTCTCTGATTCTGATTCAAGTTCACACAAGTAAACCAGAACCCTTTCTCTTCATCATTTCGTGTTCATCATTGCCTTAAAGGCTTGTTCATCACACACAAACCCAGATCCACATACTCTGGTGAAAATCCAACAATCAGAATGGACAAAATGGAGAAGGAACTCAGAGACTTGAGGAACAAGGCATTCCGTACAAGACTTGGAACTCAAGTCATCCAAGAGAAGACCTAGCTTGACTTGGAAGACAAGGAAAGCCTCAGTCACACGCCAACCTTAGTCACAGATGGGAGGAGTGCTTTCTGGACAGAGTTTGAATTCAAAATGGGAGAAGTCACATGATTCAAATCAAGCAAGAGTAAAACGTTGGGACATGTCACTTTCACCATCAGGAATCTCCAGAGAGGACCACTTGCATTAGTTTAATGTTTTCCCTTTTGTTTTGTTCCTAAATGTCACTTTCCTCTCTCTCTGTATGGTTCCTATATAATAAGCATCAAGCAGAATGAATAAACTAAGGAGAAAGTAACCTTCTCTTTACTTGTTTACTCTCTCTCTCTCTTCTCTCACGAAAATACTCTCCTCTTCTCTCTTTCATCAAGTTTTCTTCATGTTCTTGCTGTTCTTCAGCTTACTCTCTCCTAAACTCTCTTAAACTTACACTTAAACATCTAGAACTTGTGTTACTTACACTTCGGAAGGAAGGTCTATATGCCAACCTAAAGAAGTGCACCTTTTGTACTGACCAACTTGTCTTCTTAGGTTTTGTAGTAAGCAAACAGGGCCTACAAGTAGATGGAGAGAAGGTCAAAGCCATTCAAGAATGGCCCACACCAACCACCATTGGTCATGTTAGGAGTTTCCTCGGATTAGCCAGCTTCTATAGGCGTTTTGTGAGGGATTTCAGCACCATAGCTGCCCCCTTAACTGCTGTGATCAAGAAGAATGTTCCTTTCTCATGGGGACACGCTCAAGACGTTGCATTCAACACCTTAAAGGTCAAGCTGACCCAGGCACCAGTTCTAGCCCTTCCTGATTTTGATGAGATGTTTGAGGTCGAGTGTGATGCATCCGGAGTAGGCATAGGGGCTGTACTGCACCAAAGGAGGAAACCAGTGGCCTTTTTCAGTGAAAAACTAAGTGGTGCAACCCTCAACTACCCTACCTATGATAAGGAGTTGTACGCCTTAGTGAGGGCTCTAGAGACCTGGCAACATTACTTGCTATCCAAGGAATTCATCATCCATACCGACCATGAAACTCTCAAGCACCTGAGAGGTCAGACGTCACTCAAGAGAAGACATGCTAAGTGGCTGGAGTTTATTGAGACCTTCCCCTATGTCATTAAGTACAAGAAGGGAAAGGAGAATGTGGATGCCGATGCTTTATCCAGGAGGCACGCACTGATCACTACCATGGATGCAAAGGTGCTGG
>CAJHQP010011633.1:0-14582 GCA_905132765.1 Moricandia arvensis
CCATGGATTTCGTGCCCTCAACAGGACTCCATCAAGTGACTTCCGGACCAGGAGTTAGTCAACCTCTTTTCGTCTGTTATCCTTTCGGAGTTGCCTTCAGGACAATCTGCGCGTTCTCAGCTTGTTCTCCGACTGTTCTTCTCCACTGACACACGTACTTGACGTAGGTACCAGTCTCATGACAAGATTTTAGGTCTACGGGGCATACATAGATGTTGCCATTGTCAGCCAAGTTTTAATCAAAACTTTAGGGATTTGATTAACCTCCAAAGTTT
The DNA here is from genome assembly GCA_905132765.1 of Moricandia arvensis. Classification (NCBI taxonomy): domain Eukaryota; kingdom Viridiplantae; phylum Streptophyta; class Magnoliopsida; order Brassicales; family Brassicaceae; genus Moricandia; species Moricandia arvensis. The sequence goes on from CAJHQP010011633.1 coordinate 276, forward strand.
TCTTATATCTTTTTAAGGGGATTTGTTAGACCTCTACTTTAATTAGCTTCCATTGATGCATTAGGATTCGTTCTCAAAGACTAATTGTATCCCTTGTGTCCTTAAATTCACATTCTTATAAATAAAAAAGAATCCAGATCATAACATTACCATAAGTAGAAACCTATATTATACATAAATATGTTGATTGTCACACTCTTTAAGTATAATGATCAAATGATGGGGACTTGGGAGGCTGAGACAAGAGAGGGTAGGTTTTATTTAGTCACAAGATAACCTAATCAAAAGAGCAAAGAATAATCCAGATCTCGTTAAGGAATCGAAGGGCCTTCAAGAGTAAAAAATGGTCCAGAAATTGATAGCATAAGATTTGTTTTATGCTTTTTAATAACAGGAATATTACTTTCCATCGATTTATTCTATAACGAATACTGAAAAGTTGAGAAGAGGCGTTCAACAAGCAAGGAATTCTCTGCAAAGAGTGTCTGTTTAATTATAAACATACTAATTTCACATAGAAAAGGCATACAATATCCAACAAACACTTAAAACTAACTAAATATATTTCGACGAAGTGATTCACAATATTTTTTTTTAATCTAAAGGACTAAAGGAGAGTCGGTTTGATTGAAAAAGAAAACAACATAACCAAGTTATTACAAAAGCCAACAACTAAATTCATTCAGAAGTTGGTTCTGAAAGCACTCCAATGCAACTTTATTTTTTCTTCGGGAAAATCGCATAACAAACTTTCAAAGTGTGACTCATTCACGCTTTAAACCTTGAAGTTTTTTTCACTATCACTTTAAATCTTCAAACTAACATTTGATCAAAGTAATCGATAGTTTTTGATGTAGATCTGGCAGGAAAAAGGGTTATGCCTGAAAATAATTCTCCCTGATTGTATTATTTATGGTTCAAATAAATATAAATGTAAGCTAATAATCCAAATTAGATTTACCTTATATATATTGAGTTTATTTTCTTCTCTGATTGTGTACATAGATAAGGAATATTAGTTAATGAATGTATCAAAACATGAAACATATTTAACACAAAACCACTCGTCGGTAATGAAATTATATATGAAATTGAAACCTACATGGACATGCAACAAACATGTGTATTTCACATATATAATTAGGAATTGTTTGAACCGGGTTTGATCGGATTTCGGTAAGAAAGACGAAACTCGTCGGTAAGTCAGTCGGAGACGTTTTATTAGATAGCAAGACGTTTTTCTATATACAAAAGAGGAAATACATGGTAAGGAAAGTGACCGGTGCTCGGGGAGGTGGCCAGAAATACAAGTCGACAGAATACAAAGGAGAAAGTGAAACCCTAATTCTAACTGTTGTGTGTGTGTGTGTTCCCTCCCCTCCTTCTCGTTCCTTTCTTCTTTTTTATAGTTGCACAGACCCTTGGTGCCCTAGATCGGTCCGAATTTTTGGGCCTTACATGTCGGGTTAGATGTACGGGCCTCAACTGTCGCATGTTAACACGGTTTGAGTGTCGATCGATGCTATGGTATTAGCGTCGATCAACACTTCCTTAGGCAAGCGTTATCGACCTAATCAATATGTTCACAAGATTTCTCGATCAACTCTCGTTTGTTTTTAACAACCTAACTCAATAGAATTATATCAGGTAATTTTGACCATGCTCTCGCGTGAGCCTAACTATCCTATTATCAGAGTTTTAGTTAATTACTCTAAAACACAAGCAGTAAGAACAATCCTAATGTTAGATCTAATAATCACCCTAGCAGTTCTATTGTTTGGCTAATCTATCAAAACCCTGGAAAACCTAAACCTAACATATAAATCTACTCAGACATGATAGATGAAATCATGAACTGAATAGATATAAAATAGAAAACAATATAAAACCAAAAGAATTCCAGGAGAACTCTGAAGGAGTTCCTTCCTTCTCTTAACTCAGAACTATGAATAAAAGCTTGGTAAGTGTGTAGCCTAAACAATGACTTATAAACTCATAGATAGGATTTTTAGTCGGCCAAGAGCATTATGGTAATTTGTGGTGGCTTATGGGCTTGAGTAGGCCTTGAAAAAATCCGGGGCTGTCTTATGGGATCACCGTCGATCTACACCAATTCTGTATTGTCGATCGACACTCATTCATCTTCTCGACAGCTTCCTCTCGCGAGGCTGACAAACCACTCTTCATTAAATCAGGCATAACTTTAGATCTAACTGTCAGATCGACCTCAAACCGGTGGAACTGGAAAGATAACTCATATATTTATGATGTGTCAAAATATCAGCTCACTCGCACCGTGGGAAGGTCTCCATTTACAGCTAAACATCTGACGCGTCTTCGCAGGTGTGCATCTTAAAAAGCTCCAAAATCCCCAAAGTTCTCCAGAACGTACATGAACCTGAAAATACTCTAAATCATACTCATAACCCATATAATAGACTTTAAATAGGAATGATATCATGGTCTAAAGGTGGTAAATATCAATCCCTATCACCGAGGCCTATACTTTTAGCCGCATACTGAGCCAACTTTCCAATACTCGGTGGGTCAGGCCAACTATCTTGTGGGCCTTGTGTGGGATGAAATCCACCTCCTACAGTAATTCCCCCCCCCCAAGTTCACTTATGAATGGTGCAGCTAATCTAAGTGATTTTTTGGGTCAGGTTTGGAAGTGGGTGGTTTGGCGCGAGACGACGGTTTGTCACTGGCTTTGATGCATGTGAGTGGCATTTTATCGCTGCGGGAGGACGGTTTGTCACTGGCTTTGATGCCTGTGAGTGTCATTTTATCACTGTGGGAGGTGAGGCGACCAAATTTTCTTCAATCTAAACCGGCCGAGCTTAAAACCGATTATTCGGTTTGCACCTACTGAGTCGAGAAGCGCAACCGTCACGAGGGAAAGTGGGCAAAGGAGAGGTTTTGAAGCCCATTTAGGCCAGGAAGCCTAACCGTCGGGAGAGAAAGTGGACAACTTTGAAGGTTTTGAGGCCCACTTAGGCCTTTTTAGACCTAATGATGGCGCCTCGAAGGGATGCGAGCCTCCCTTTCCTATAAATAGGACGCCTTCGCTCACTATCCTCATTCTTCTCTACACGGTCAGGTAGTTTCTCTCTCTTCTCTCTAATTCTCTCTCTATTAGTTTTGTCGTAGTCTGTTTGTCCGTTTTGCCGATAATGTCGCCGAAGAAACTGTCTCGAAGGGAGAAAGGAAAGACGGTTGCCACCGCATTGAGCCTTATCAGGAGCACAACGGCAAACGAGGAAATCCTTGACGAGATCAGTCTGCTTCATCGTGACACGATGATGGACACATCGAGTCTGAATTTGTCTCAGTCGATCCTTGTCGACGACGCGGAGCAATTGTTCAGGGCGAGGATGATGGGAATGCCTCTTCGGATATCCCTGAGGATACATGGGATTTGTTGACTCGTCCTGAATTCCATCCAACATGTTACTATCCGGGCGGGCTTTTTGGCGAACTCCCAGACATGCCTCCTGAATCGCTGCGCGCAAAAAACATGAGAGGCATTCTTGGGGAAATGTGAGAGGGACTCGGTCGACTCCAGGGAGTGTGAAAAACCTGTTGAGGAAGTGCCGCGCTGTAGGGGTTACCTTTCTCATCCCGACTGAAGATCAAAGGCCTTGGTCGACGCTAGTAGGATAAGTCGTATTTCCAGAAAGACCCCAAGCTCTGGTTTCCTATCCTCCGGATGATCACATCTTACGTTTTTCATCGAGATGTCACGATCAGTCAATTTCTGAACTGCTCGTTTCGTATTGCTGTCGCGCTGACAGTGATGGCGGCTGAAATCGACGTGTCTCTGAATGTGCGCGATTTTGAGGAGTTATGCTTCATAAATCCTAAGCCAGAGGGTCTTTACTCTGTGAAGATGAGGCCAAACTACAACATAATCACTGGTCACCCGAGCAAGACACCCAACTGGCAGCGTTCCTACTTTTACATCAAGTCCAACAAGCATGCGTTTGAGGAGCCTCCGAGTTACGACTTCAGGGTCTGTTGGAATTGGCGTATTGGTAGATTGCTTCTTTTGACTGTATGCTTCTTTCTTGCTATTTTAATCGTTTGTCTCTTGCTGTGCAGTTAATCATTCGAACACCATGGACTTCCCGAGAGGCTTCTTCGATACTGCTCGAGCTTTAGCCGCACTGAGCCACCAATGTTGACACGATATAAGTGAGGAAAGGATTCATTGCGCCCTAGATCGTTTTTCCAAAGGAAATATTTTCCCTAAATTTTGACTTTGTGGATTATTTAAGTAGCCTAATTGTCCTTGGTTTGTGCAGGTGACTAGGTCTCTAACCTTCCTACCAGGATCGTCCCCAAAAAGAGAATATTGTTATTTTCAAAAGGGAAGCAACAAAAGGTGAAGAGAGGCAAGAAAATGAAGAAGTTGTCGGATCTCAGTGCTTTTGTCGAGGACCAGTTAAGGTCATCTTCAGCTGATTTAATGTCGCTTCTCGACGGAATGGGTTTGGATGGGTCCAGCCCGATGAACCTTCAGGTTGAACCTGTTCTGGAGATTGCTGACGCGGGAACCCGTGATCCTCACACGGAAGTTCCTGCCTCCACAAGGGGAAAAAAGAGATCGCATGAGGATTTGGCTGCTGCAGAGGGCCAAGAAGATGCTCGAGGCTGGGGAAAAATCTTAGTCAGAGGAGCGTCCTAAGAAAAAAAAAAAGAGGTCGATCGAGAAAGCGACTGAACGTGCCTTCGAGGATACAATGGCCATGGCGTTGGAGAGAAGGCGGTCTGATGCCACTAGCGGAGGTTCATGCGACCTTGGCTCAAGAACTCGAGCGAGAAACCGTTTCCCCCGAGGCTTAGTTAATACTAAGAAGGAAGAAGAAGAAAGCTCCAAGTTTTGGTTCGGAGGTTCCGTCCACAGACCAGCCGGGTGGTCGTAACACGAACGTTACTGATGGCGATGATGCAACTCGGAGGGCCGCAGCGGGCCGGAGGGCACACTCGTTTGGAGGCCCAAGGTATAGTTCCATGGCCGCGTCCACTTCTCCTATGAGGCGGATACGCCATTGATCTACAAATGCGCCAAATTGGTTCTTCGGATCAGGGGCAGGCAGAGCGATCTTCCGGCTGTCGACGACGTAACGTTCAGGGATGCTTACGTCAACGCCCCCCGAACAAAATTTCTGGTAAGCATCCTTTGCTTCGATCTTCTTTTCCCTATTTGTTTCTGCTTTTCTAACTCCCTGATTTTGTCGCGTAGAGCTATGAAAGCATGAACTTCATCATCGGGAAGTACGACTCCACTCTCAAAGAGACGTTGGGCCAGCTGGGAAAGGCGGAGAAGAGGGCTGAGTCGAGGGGGAAATTCATCGTCCAGATGAAGGAAGAGATGAAGACTTTATCTCGAGAGAAAGACCGCTCAAACCGCCGGGGGAAGGCCCAGAAAAAGAAGGCTGATGGACTGGAGGCCAAACTGGGGGAGCTGTTAGGGCCGCGATGGAAGAGCTTCAACAAGAAAATGCTACCCTTGTGTGGGAGAAGACTGATGCTGCCGAAAGGCAAGCAACCTTGTGTGGGAGAAGACCGATGCTGTCGAAAGGCAAGCAATGGAAATTGCTCGGCTCAGGTATTTAACTAATATATACCTTTAGGGCCGTGATGGAAGAGCTTCAACAAGAAAATGTTTAATATATAGAGAAATCTAACTCTAATTAGTACAAAAAATTTAGAAAGGAATCCAAAAAAATAAATTTATGTGGGTTGCCTATTATGTTTAAAATGGATAATATTGTACTAATTAGATAATAAAAAAATTAAACATGAGTTTTATTAAATCCAACAGTTAGTATCAGACTGGAATGACGATAAATCTATGAAAATACCAAAATACCCTTCAAAATATGAATGGTACTCTTGGAGATATGGATATGAGGTATGTGGCAGAAATCAAGTCAAATTTTTTTAGAAATTTAGTTATGAGACACTAGATGAATGTGGTCTTGAGTTTTAGAAGAGAATTTGATATATCAAAAAAATTACACGTTGAAAATTTAGACAAAAAAGTGTCTAATATATAAATAGGTGTTCAACTCTAATTAGTATGAGACTTTTTGGAGGAGTAATATGAGATTTTTTGGAGGAGTCCAAAAATAAATTTATGTGAGCTTGCTTCACAGATCCAAAATACAATATTGTACTAACCGAACAATAAAATGTTGGACATAAACTCAAACAAATAAACATTACAAAGAAACTCACTAGTCCATTAAATATTTGATATAACTCTATAAAATTAAGTAGGTCAATAAAGCCTCAGTTACAAGAAAAAAAGAATTAAATACGTCAAAATGACCTTGCAACAGGATTATAAGGTAGAAAATTAATAACTTTTCGGGCATAATATTCAAAAAAAGCAATACCTTGATTAATTTTCTAAGACCACATTGTTTTATGGGTGAATTTGCTAAATAACCAAATTCTCACTAGAAATTAAAAATATAGCATTGATTTTGACATAACTAAATCCATAACAATTTGATCAAGTTATATCCGGTATTACCCTTTTCTTTTCAAGTTACCAGTAACAGAGAAAGAGAAAGAAAGAATGATGTCATTGACTATTTAATACATATGGACAAGATAAAAGTTGTACTGTTAAAAGTTAAATCATACAGATAATACGATGATACTTAATTAATTATCACATACAAAAAAACTATTTATTAAACAGAAAATTGAAGAAATGTTAAGCAGGGGAACAAAGATAAAAAAGATAAGCAAAGATTTTATATTTCATGTAGCATAAATAGTATAGATTTTTTACAAATAGTACATCATAGATCATAGTTCTATTCCATTTACATACATAAAGTAATAAAGATGAGCATCATATATAAATAGTATGGAACTGATAGCGAAGTAATAGATAAATAGTATAGAAACTTTATAAATAATAATTATAAACATTTCCTCGAACTCTAACCCCACCCCCTAAATACTAAACCCTAACTCCCACCCTATAAATACTAAACCATAAATCCTGATCATTAAACCCTAAATCCTAATCATTAAACCCTAAATCCAAACATAAAATACAATATATACTTATAATAATTCAAATAGTATATAATCTTTTTAATAGTAAATTATACTATATTGAAGAGTTTAGGAATATTGTACTATAAATGTCTAGCAAATAGTATAAACTTAAACTTTACAGTGACAACGTCATTTTCTTTTTCGCCAATGATATCACCATCGTTTTGAGTTGTGTTGACAGAGATTTTGCGGTGAAGCAAGAAATCAACAACAGAGAAAAATATCACTAACGACGAACGATTTTGAGATCAACAATAGTAAAAAAAGACTAAGATTGATAATGGAGGAGATCAATATCGATGATTTTGGAGGAGGGATGAGGAAAGGAACAATGATAGAGGAGATCAAAGTCGATGATACCGCTAATCCGACGATCGACAAACACAAAGTAGTTGAGGTGGATTGATCAGAGATGAAGTGACTGTAACATGTGATGAAATTAACAAAAAGAACAGAGAAAAATAGTTAAAGAAAAATAGAGAAAAAAATGGAACAAGTATGAGAAGAAAAAGAAAGGACATAATAGGTATTATTAAATAATATACAAAGAATATTGCTTTGATTTTTTTTGGTTAGTTCATGAATTATAATTTGTTTGAACGTCATTGAGTGCAATTTACCTTGTTTTATTTAACTATTTTTAATTAATATATTAATAGAATAAGAGTAAAATTGGAAAAAATATCAAATATATATACCTAAAATATAAAACGATATTTAAAGACAATTAATATGAAAAGAAGGAAGAAATAAATTATGTCAAACTAGGTGGGTTGCCCGCACATGCGGGCATAACATTTTATAAACTTACTTATCAATATTTACATTACTAATTTAAAAACTATAAAAATAAACTATTATTTATATTATATATATATAAATATATATATATCAAAATAAAATAAATTTTTAATAAAAAAATTTGGATAATAATACAATATATAGAAGAATTATCTTATTTTAAAAGAGTATTTTATCAATTATCTGATATAACATATAAATCTAATATTATATATATATATATCAAAATTATCATTTTATTTTAAACAATTTTTAGATGTTCGATAATTATTATTATTATTAATTTTAATCATGTATCAACTAAAAATAATTTAAGTTCGTTTTTGTTTTTGAATAATGTATATATTTTATTCATTAAGAGCATAATCGATATTAACTGCTCTAACTTTTAATGTGAGAGCTTCATTGCTAAAATCCACTTCGCAAATAATAGTATATATATATATATATATATATCAAAATTATTTTTTTATTTTAAATAATTTTTAGATGTTCGATAATTCTTATTATTATTAATTTTAATCATTTATCTAATAAAAATAATATAAATTCATTTTTGTTTTTGAATAATGTATATATTTTATTCATTAAGGGCATAATTGATATTAACCGCTCTAACTTTTAACGTGAGAGCTCCGTTGCTAAAATCCACTTCGCAAATAATAGAATTATTTTTTTATTTTAAATAATTTTTAGATGTTCGATAATTCTTATTATTATTAATTTTAATCATTTATCTAGTAAAAATAATTTAAATTTGTTTTTGTTTTGTTTTTGAATAATGTATATATTTTATTCATTAAGGGCATAATCGATATTAATCGCTCTAACTTTTGACGTGAGAGTTCCGTTGCTAAAATCCACTTCGCAAATAATAGTATAGATTAATTTTAATCATTTATCTAATAAAAATAATTTAAATTTGTTTTTGTTTTTGAATAATGTATATATTTTATTCATTAAGGACATAATCGATATTAACCGCTCTAACTTTTAACATGAAAACTTTGTTGCTAAAATCTACTTCGCAAATAATAGTATTGATTATTTCTCCACGTGAGAAGCTTAGGGATCTGAACTCTGTTGTTGATTGAAGACCCACTTAGTTTGATGTTGTGCATCATGTATTCAGCTTAGTTATAAGTTGGAGTGAGCACGGATCAAATAACATCATAATTTTTCAGTATTTGTGATTTACTTTGTATTTTATGGATGTTCAATTTTTTGATTTGTTTTGCTTCGAAAAATTACAGATATCTGGTATTTGTGACTTCCTCTTTGCTCTATTTAGTAATATATACATTATACAATAATTTAAATATAATTTAGATATTGGTTAGTTATATAATTTATTTACTTTGCAAATATTTATATTTGTCAATAAATACGGAAAATCACCTTAGTATATATATGGACTAAAAGTTAGGAGTCATTTGGTTTGTTTAATGAAACTTTTAATTCATTATGTATATATATACGTTTTCTTTGGAAAGGAGTGAAGCATAATAGTATAATAATTAGAATTATAACATAACTCTTATTTAATAAAGTTCAAATAAAAGTATAGGTTTTTTTTAACACTGAAAATTTATTTCATTCCAAATAATCAGTATGCAATCAGGCGTACCATAAGGTAACATGATAGATAAGTAGGGCTGGGCACTAATACTTGTTACTCGGTCAATACTTGCTACTTGACTCGTACTCGGTTTGAAAAATCAAGTACTTGGCGTTGTCAAGACAAGTAACAAGTCTGCAAAACTTACTACTTGCAAGTATAAGTCAAGTATCAAGTCTTACAACTTTTTTTAATACTCGGCTCGTTACTTGTTTTACTACTTTTTATTGATTTTAAAAATTTGTAATACCACTTAAAATACTTGTTTTACTATTGATATTTTCATTAAAAAATTTAAAAAAGTATTAGCACTTTAAGTATTTAATGTAATAGATACTTATTTTAGATGAGTTATATACATGCACTAAATCAAATAACTTGAACAAATTAAGTAAAGTAATAAGTATATGAAAAAAAATATTTTTATATGTTTTTGTACATTTAATTTTAAATTTTTAATTCTAAATAAACAAGTATCAAGTATTATCAAGTAACTTATAAGTATTTAAAATATAGGCAAGTACTTGATTAACAAGTACTTGATCGAATCAAGTATAAGTACAAGTTAAAAATTCAAATACTTGAACAAGGCAAGTCAAGTAACGGGTAGGGCAAAAAACCCAAGTACCCGGCTTGCGCCCAGGCCTATAGATAAGAAATTAAACGGATCTATGCACACCATTAGGGGCTATGGTAAATGACTAAATTCTAAAGGAAGAAAAGCACATGACTAGATCTTAATTGAAACAATTGACCTTGCAGAGCATAACTTGTTGTGTCTCCAATAAGAAGAGCACACCACGACCATAAAACCACAAACACCACAGGCACTACACGCACCATCAATGAGAACAGACAATCCAAGGTCTGAGAAAGCACAAAGCACACCACGAGAAGAAGAAGCAACGAACCCAACCCATCCACGAACCCACCAACACCATTGAGAGGCCTAGGTAAGAACAGAGAGCGTAGGAAACTTGGAGACAGCAACAAAAGATCTGGACTTTTCACAACAAAAACGCATGGGAGACACCCACCACGAACCACAAACAGAAACCAACTCAACAAGGCCAAGACTCACTACTCCGAACACATCCATCAGAAGACAAAATTAAAAAGAAAAAAGAAAAACATAGAGAAATAGACCGAGAGAAGCAAAAAGCATGAAAAGGATTAAAAAGCACAATGCCCGGGCTAAAAAATCTTTAATAAAAATTTGTCAACAAAATAATTTTTTTTAAAATGACCAAAATATACTTTATTAAAAATTTAAATATACATTTATATTTTTGGGGTTAACTAATCTAGATTTAAGGTTTAGAGTTATGTGGTGAAATTTTGGAGATGAAGCTTAAAAGTTAATTAAAAAAATTATTTTTTTTTAATAAAAAGTTTATTTTGTTCATTTTTTTAAAAATCTATTTTGTGACAAAAAAATTAAAAAAAAAAAATCTATATGAGATTTGCCCTTAATTATATCATCATTCACATTAAATAAATCAAGCGTATATGTCTTATTTCCTGTTCTTTTATTTACTTCGTGAGATAATTAAGATTAATAACATACATAAAATATATATGAAATAGGATTATTACTAAATATATAAAGCCAAATAATTAGGGTTGAACAACGCAACCAACAAAAAAAAAAAATTCAAGAAGCTTCACCGTCTTCGATTACTCTGCGTCGTGCACTTCTTCCCTCGTGCGGTAGGTCGATCTCGAAGATCTGATGAGTCGATGCGTCCTAAAATAAAGAGATATATATATATTTAAACGTTCCCGTGCTAATATATTGTTAAAGTTTCATCTATGAACTAGTCGGAATATAACCCTAACTTTTGGAATATTACAGTTCATGATTTTGTGACGTCAATATTTGGTTTTTATGTTATTGTGCGACTTGCCATCTTTTGTTTCTGATGTTCATCCCTTTCTGATTATAATATTTGATTTTTTTAATAATTTTCTTGGCAGTAATCATGGCTGATGAAATAATTAACGATATGCAACAAGAAGTAAGTTGTTATTTGTTTCTTTGTCTACAAGGACTACATATATATATAGATGATGTCTTATCGATTTATGATGTGTATGGATCTCTCTTTTACATTAGCTTGCACCCTTTGACCCAACCAAAAAGAAAAAGAAGAAGAGAGTTGTTCTTCAAGATCATGCTGATGAGAGCTCAACAGAATCACAGATGGAGAAAGCTGATGATTCAGTACATGCAGGTACAATAGATGAAGAACTATGTTTCTCTTCAATACTTTATTTCTGTTACTTAAATGCTTTGTTTGATTTATCTTGCAGAAGTTAACGATGGTCTTAAAAGTGCCATTAACAAGAAGACAGTGAGTGTTTATAAATGTTTACTCATTCAAACTTGATGTTTTGATAATGCTTCACCTTTTAACATTGGTTTTTATTTGATGGTTAGGTTGAAGAAAGTGTTGAAACCATAGAAAATTTGGATGATGGTTTGAAACTCCATATATATATTTAATGCTAATTAATAGTATGCTTTTCTTTTATGTATCCAGTTTGAATCTTACATACAATATCTTGCAGATCATGAGGAAGAGAAAGGAGTAATCCAGCAGGAGAACACTTATCCGTGGGAGGGAAGTAATAGACTGTACTTATATGAAGAGGTGAACACATCATATATTGATTCTTATTGCTTGTTTTATGATTTATGATTCAGTGCATTCTTTTCAAGATTCTTAAGACCATGATTAACCGGGGTTCTTAGAGATGGGTTCTTAGCGGAAATTAAGAAATTGTTTCTTAACTTTTAACTATTTAAGAACCGGGTTTTAGTTTTTTCAATTAAAAATTAAGAAACAGTTTTTTATTTTCCGCTAAGAATCCAACCCCTAAAAATCTCGGTTAATCATGGTTTTATTGCTTGATTTATTTTATTATAACTGGAGTTTTATGTTTGTTCAGATGCTTGCTAGGGTCTTTAACACTCTGCGTGAACATAATCCAGACCTTACTGGAAATAGGCGTCGTACAGTTATGAGACCTCCTCAAGTTCTTCGTGAAGGGACAAAGAAGACAGTCTTTGTCAACTTTATGGACCTTTGCAAGACGTATGAACCAAATATGATATGCCTCATTGATTTCACTAGGTTTTATAGCAGTTCTTGATGTTTATGTAAATGGCATGTTTTTTTTTATTATTATTCAGGATGCATAAACAACCAGATCATGTTATGGCCTTCTTGCTTTCTGAGTTGGGTACTAGTGGCTCACTTGATGGGCAGCAAAGGTTGGTTGTTAAAGGGAGGTTTGCACCCAAGAGCTTTGAAGCGAATCTGCGAAAATATGTCAGTAAGTAACTCTTCCTCTAATCTCAAGATCGGTTTTGAACTGTGTTGTAAGATTTCAGGGCGGATCTTAACATTTTGGGAACTATAAACATTTTAGAATAAATCTTAATAACTATTTCATCCGGCTGTGTCCAGAACCGGTTCTCATTTATTTACTTTTAACTGATATTCCTTTTCATTTGTAGATAACTATGTCATTTGCCGTGGTTGCAAGAGCCCAGACACAAATCTAACAAAGGAGAATCGTCTCTTCTTTATGAGATGTGAACAGGTAACAAAACAAAACTCAGTTGAAAACTTACTTCTATTGCATCATCTTGATGTCATGTGTTATATCTGAGCAAGTGAATGAGTAATATGTGTTTTGTTTTGGGCAGTGTGGATCAGAAAGATCTGTGGAACAGATCAAAGCTGGTTATGTTGCGCTTGTTGGTAAAAGGAAAACTTGATATAAAGAGGTTTTGAGTCACCAAAGAACAAATAGCAGTCTATGGGGTCGTGAGATGTGATGCTTTTCTTGTTCTTGTTCCAGCTTTCTAATAATCTCTCTCAGATATTTGTCATATTCCATTGTCTCTAAACAATCTCTAACCCTTCTCTATATATTCTTCTAAATAAAAGAATGTTAAACTCTGAATAACATGATAACCAACTATTATATATATAACGCTCCAACCGCCCCTACCGGTGAGTCACCCATCCCTCTATCGGGTTTGTGGGCCCCACTCCTATCCGACGGTCGGTGCGTTAATTTTCCAAGACTCGAAATCATTGTTTACTGACCCTGCAATCACCACCCGATATTTCCCCGTGTTTTTGGCCTCACTCGCACGGTATCGCGAATCACTTCCCGATAGGTCACCCATCCTTTCACTACTGACCTATCTTTCACTACTCCAGCCCAAGCATGATTAACCATGGAGTTCTAAACGGATGTGTGACGGAAAAGGTAAGTCAACTTTGGTGACATAGATAGCCAAATCAATTCTCTTAAGCTTTTTCACATATCACAACTCGGGATGTTACAATATATTTTATACAAACGTAGCAATTTCATATAGAAAAGAGTACTAAATAATACCCAATGAACACAGAGTCTGAATATATTTTGACAAAGTGATTCACGATTTTTTCAATCCAAAGAACTCAAAAGAAGAGTTGGTTTGACTAAGACAGACAACACTTGAGCCAAGTTATTACAAAGACAACAACTCAATCAAACTTCAAAAGCTGTAGAATGATAACAGAACCAAAGGGAAGACTTTCAACTCAACATATAAGTTTTAAAAAGGAAGAGAAATATAGAGCTTATGGCAATGGTTGATGAGGGCTTAGTGAAGCCTAGTGAGCTCTTCAACTCTCTTACACAACTCTTCCACTTGAACATTCATGGATTTAGATATCTCCTCCATCTTGCTCCTACTCAAATCCAGAAACGACTCGATCAAGTCACCATCCAAGAAATTC
>CAJHQP010011634.1:0-14580 GCA_905132765.1 Moricandia arvensis
CACACTAAGGAAAAAGAGTAGAGGTCTCCATGCTAGGAGAGTCAGTGAGATGTGAGGTCTATGAGTCCCAACTTAGAGTGGATGAACTCACAGACTTTGGTGCTTGCTGCCTTGGTGAAAATGGCAGCAAGCTGGTCTTCACTTCTTGTGTAACAAGGTAGGATGATTTGCTTCTCCACAGCTTGTCTAACTTTGTGGCAGTCTACTTCAATATGCTTGGTTCTTTCATGGAAGACTGAGTTGCTGGCAATATGAATGGCAGCCTGATTATCACAGTGCATTGTAATAGGTGTTGTAGTCTCTATGCCCAAGTCTCCAAGCAATCCCTTTATCCAAATTAACTCATTGGTAAGCTTCCTCATGGCTCTATACTCAGATTCAGCACTTGAGCATGACACAACCTTCTGCTTCTTGCTCTTCCAAGTTACCAAGTTTCCTCCAATGAAGGTGCAATAACCAGTAGTTGATCTCCTATCAACTCTGTCTCCTGCCCAATCAGCATCACAATAGCCTACAATCTCTGTGCTTCCATTGCAAGCTATCCATACACCCTGACCAGGAGCCTCTCTCAGATATCTCATGATTCTTTCCACCATGTTCCAATGATGAACCTTAGGCGCCTGCATGTGTTGACTGACTTGGTTCACTGCAAAGCAGATATCTGGCCTTGTAATGGTTAGATAAATGAGTTTCCCAACCATTCTCCTATACTGCTTTACATCACCATAAGGTTTGGCCTCAAACTCCCCCTCTCTAAGTACTTTGTAGCCTTCTTCTAGTGGTGTTTTGGCTGTTCTTCCTCCAAGGTTTCCTGCCTCAGTTAAAAGATCAAGTGTGTACTTCCTTTGAGACAGGAAGAGCCCCTCTTTAGAGCGGCATACTTCAATCCCAAGGAAGTACTTGAGTTCACCCAAATCTTTAATATCAAAGACAGACTTTAGAAATACCTTGGTTTCTTTGATGCCTTCTTTGTCACTGCCTGTGATGATTATATCATCCACATAGATCAAGATGACTACAATTCCTCTTGGACCAGAGAGTGTAAACAAGGTGTGATCAGCTTCTGATTTCCTGAAACCTCTTCCATTCAGTGTAGTACTCAACTTGTGGTACCATGCTCTTGGAGATTGCTTCAGCCCATAAATTGCTTTCTTAAGTCTGAGAACACTTCCAGGTTTTACCAGCTTTTCTAGACCAGGAGGTGGGTGCATATAAACTTCATCTTCTAACTCTCCTTGAAGAAAAGCATTCTTGACATCCATCTGCCATAATTCCCACTCCAAATTTGTTGCAAGTGATAAGATGATACGAATTGTATGCAGTTTAGCTACTGGTGCAAATGTATCAACATAATCTTCTCCATATGTCTGAGTGAAGCCTCTTGCAACCAGCCTTGTTTTGCACCTCTCCACCTTGCCATTTGGTAGAAACTTGATAGTGAACACCCACTTGCTTGACACAGCTTTCTTTCCCTTTGGGAGTTCACTCTCATACCAAGTATCATTGATGATCATGGCATTTATCTAAACCCACAATGAAGGCTTGATGCTCAGTTGGTAATTGTGCAAATGAGCATACTGCTGAAGTGGGATGAGCTACTGCTTGACTGTTGAAGTAGACTCTTGTGTTCACCCAGTTAGAAGGATCTTTCCTTATCCTTGTACTCCTTCTCAAAGGTTGAACCTGAGCTTGTTCCTCTTGCTGCTCTTGTTCCTCATGAAATTGGGCAGTTTCCTGATTTTGTGCACTCTCCTGATCATGAGTATCTGAACCTTGTTGCTGTTCTGGTTCTTGTTTATTGCCCCCTTCAGGATCAGGATGAGTGACTTCCTCAGCCTCTTGTACAGTCTCTTGAGTAGGAGCAACTGCTCTGGTCGCATCCTTTTCCTTTGATAAACTTATTCCAAGATTCTCCAGGATAATTCTCAGGTTATTGGCCCTATCTGATGCTTGAGACAGATCCTTGAGCTCATCCCAATTTTTCTCAGCATAGAACCCTTTTCCTTCCATAAACTTTACATCTCTAGATACAAGTACTTTTCTTGTTTCAGGATGGTAGCACTTGTATCCTTTCTGTGTGGGAGAATAGCCTATGAAAATACACTTCATGCTCTTTGATTCTAGCTTGTTCCTTAGCTCCCCTGGTATTAGCACAAAGCAGGCACATCCAAACACTCTGAGGTGATGAATAGATGGTCTGGTTTGGTTCAACACTTCATAAGGAGAAATATCCTTCAACACCTTGGTAGGAATCCTGTTGATCAGATAGCATGCTGTCACCACAGCATTGTTGAAATGAGAACACCAGGAAGAGCTGAACCAAGTGGCAGGAGGAGAAGCTCTTCATGTGGTGTAATGTAGGAGCTTGAGTGACACAAGCTACTAACTAAACTCCAAAGAGAACAAGGAAGAGCACAAGAGTGAATGTGTGGAGTAAAGCGCCTATCCTGAATGTGAAGGAGAGCTTTGGGGCAGCAAAGCTATCATCACTTTATGGAGCAAAGTGAGGACGAAAATGGAGACCTTCAGGGATCCATTTGAGTGTGGCAATCACTCATGCTCCAGAGAAGAAGAAGAATGCAGTAGGTGCATGAGAAGATTTCAGTGTAGCCCAATCAGGTTGTCTACACAAGTTTCCCAAGAAGAAGAGTCCAATAGCATGATGAACCAAGAAGAAGACCAGCCCACAGATTAAAGAAGAACCAGCAGCCCAATATGTTTATGGAGAAGTGAAGCCCAATCCTTATAAGGAATGGAAGTCCATCAAGCATGAAGAGAGGCCATGAGAAGAAAAGGCCCAATACTGATCCAATAAGGAGAAGTAGCCAAGCACACAAGTTGGTGACAAGCAGGTGAAGAAAAGTCAATAATAGCTGCTTACTAATTATACAGCAGCAAAGAAGTCAACATTTGCTGCTAGATATTTCTGATGAAACAAGAGGTGGCCTTGGTTTCTACAGCTGGTTTTAGCTCATGGTTTTAGTGTTCTTATGTAATAACTGACGTGCATTAGCTTTAGGATGAAGTCTTGTACTTTGTATAAATATGTATGTGCTGTTGTTTAATGAAAACTAAGAAAGCCATTGAGCTTCTTCCCCCTTATGCTTATGTACTTCACCAGAAATGTTTGGGGTTACAAATCCTTAAATTTCAACATGGTATCAGAGCAGTGTTATGCCTGAACCAAAAGCTTCCGCAAAATCAAAACAAAAACAGAGCAAGATCTCTGTTCAAATTTCTTTCAAAATTCTGGTTACTGATGGAAGAGCTCAAGTTTTTGGGCCTTCAATACTCTGGTTACTATTTGCATACTCCCAATTCTCTGAAGGCAGTGGCGTGCCTAAGGAGAAAGAAAAGAAGTTCAGCCTTCAAAGTTTTCAGAGAACTATTGGAGAGCTGATGTTGATGAGCTGCTGAAGATGCAGCTTTTGAAGACCAAGATGGTCCAGAAGACAAGGATCTGGAGTTCAGTATCCTTGCAAGCAAGAGGCGCCTTCCCATAAATTGAGGAGGCACTTGAAGCTGTTGAAGACAGCCTTTGGAGATCAGTTTTGAAGATGTTCCAGAACTGGTCCAAACAAGAAGTTGTTCATTCTCTTACTGGTGACTACTTTCCTACACATCAGAAGTGTTTTCCTGGGTGTTGAGATAAGGATGTCATAAGCTGAAGAGGTGGATAAATAACATGTATGATGTTCCTTTGTATCTCAAGTAGCTGTGGCTGTGGAGGTTATCCAATTGTGTTACCAACAGACCAGAAGCTACAAGGAAGAACAAAGGTGTTTTTTCAAGATGATGCTTTTTCAAGATGGTTGTTTCAAGAATGAAAAAACGTGTGTGAAACTTCTCAGGAGGAGAACCTTATGTTTTGTGGATCACATCTCAAGCTCTCATGAAGCTGAAACAAAGGAGGAGTCCAAATGGAGCTCCCATCAGAAGCAGTTCAAGCAAATGAAGAAGCAAGGTGAATCCAAGTTGTTAAAAACGTCAGTACATACACAAGCTATTCCAAGGAGGAGATGGCAGTGCTATTGGTGCTACTTCAACAAACAAAAACAAAAACAGAAGCTCACACAAAAGAAGAAGATGTGTACACTCATGATTCCCATTTCAAGATTGGCTTTCATTCCATATCCAGACCAATCTTGAGGGGGGCTGTTAGAATGTGAATCATGAAGACCAACCATGGAGACTAACCAACTGGTGGAATCCAAACAAGCTTGTCATTGCACGCAGAGCTCTACTGTAAGATGGCTGACCCAAGATGGCTGACCCAAAAGAGGCAGACCAAAGAGGCAGACCAACGGTGACCCAAGATGGCAGTATTATACTCACGCTGACCACAAGAGGCAAACCGGCAGCACCTCCGAAAGACAGCTTAGATGGAGAAAGCAAGAAGGAAAGATCAAAGTGGTGGTTCAAGTGATTCACAAGGAGAAGAAGTCCAGAGATGTACACAAGTGTTCTCATTGTGCAAGATAGGCTTTCATATTCATATCCAGCCTATCTTGAGGAGGAGTGTTGAAATGAGAACACCAGGAAGAGCTGAACCAAGTGGCAGGAGGAGAAGCTCTTCATGTGGTGTAATGTAGGAGCTTGAGTGACACAAGCTACTAACTAAACTCCAAAGAGAACAAGGAAGAGCACAAGAGTGAATGTGTGGAGTAAAGCGCCTATCCTGAATGTGAAGGAGAGCTTTGGGGCAGCAAAGCTATCATCACTTTATGGAGCAAAGTGAGGACGAAAATGGAGACCTTCAGGGATCCATTTGAGTGTGGCAATCACTCATGCTCCAGAGAAGAAGAAGAATGCAGTAGGTGCATGAGAAGATTTCAGTGTAGCCCAATCAGGTTGTCTACACAAGTTTCCCAAGAAGAAGAGTCCAATAGCATGATGAACCAAGAAGAAGACCAGCCCACAGATTAAAGAAGAACTAGCAGCCCAATATGTTTATGGAGAAGTGAAGCCCAATCCTTATAAGGAATGGAAGTCCATCAAGCATGAAGAGAGGCCATGAGAAGAAAAGGCCCAATACTGATCCAATAAGGAGAAGTAGCCAAGCACACAAGTTGGTGACAAGCAGGTGAAGAAAAGTCAATAATAGCTGCTTACTAATTATACAGCAGCAAAGAAGTCAACATTTGCTGCTAGATATTTCTGATGAAACAAGAGGTGGCCTTGGTTTCTACAGCTGGTTTTAGCTCATGGTTTTAGTGTTCTTATGTAATAACTGACGTGCATTAGCTTTAGGATGAAGTCTTGTACTTTGTATAAATATGTATGTGCTGTTGTTTAATGAAAACTAAGAAAGCCATTGAGCTTCTTCCCCCTTATGCTTATGTACTTCACCAGAAATGTTTGGGGTTACAAATCCTTAAATTTCAACAAGCATCACTCCAAAACCTCTTAGGAACATTTGCATGAAACATCATTGATCTGGCAACCTCCATCAGATGCCTATTCTTTCTTTCAGCCACTCCATTTTGCTGAGGGGTATAAGGGCAGCTTGTTTGGTGAACTATGCCATGTTTTGCCAAATGATTCTTGAAAGCATGGCTTGTATACTCTCCTCCATTGTCTGACCTTAGTACCTTCACATTAGCCTTAAAGTGGTTAGTAACATAAGACTGGAAGTTCATAAATGCATCTAACACACGATCCTTAGATGGAAGCAATGTAATCCAAGTGTATTTTGATTTTTCATCTATAAAGGTGACAAAATACTTGTGGTTATCCCTAGACCGACATGGAGAGGTCCAAACATCAGAGTGAATTAAGTCAAAACATTTTTCATAGATTGTTATTGATGTTGGAAACACAGATTTGCAATGCTTTCCTAAGATGCATGCTTCACATTCCAGATGACTAAATGACATATCAGGCATCATAAGTTCTAATGCACGTGAGTGTGGGTGACCTAATCTAGCATGCCAAGTAGTGCTATCACATAGATTAGTACTGGTCATGCATAAAGCAGTAGAAGAAGAAGAGTAAGAAAGCTTAGTCTTTTGGAGATGGTATAAACCATCTTTGCTGTTGCCTTCTCCAATCACCTTCCCTGTCTTAAGGTCCTGAAACGTAACATCATTAGGCCTAAAAACCACCTGACAATTCAGGTCAACTGTGGCCTTTTTCACTGAGAGTAAGTTAGAAGCAAAACCAGGCATATAGAAGGCAGTGGATTCCCTATCAAACAACTTAAGGTTCCCTATTCCTTCTATCTTTACCTTATCTCCATTTGCTATTGTAACATTCCCTAAGGCAGGCCTAATATCACTAATGAGATTCCTATCACTAATCATATGATGACTAGCTCCTGAATCTATTATGATTGGCTTAGAGATAGGGGAATGTGTACCAGACTTCTTTGAGGAGATAATGGCTCTGGCTGCTTTGATCAGTGGCTCAATATCACTCATTCTGATGGAACCATCATTGATCACAGCCTTTCCCCAACTTTCTCCTCCATTAGAGTCACTGATGAGTGCTGAATACATAGATGCACCTTGAAGACCTGGTTGATCATCCACTTCACCTTTGAGTTTTATTCCACCAGACCTGAAATCAAAACAGCTTTGTTTGATCTTCTTCTTCACATTTCTTTTCTTGGTTTTCTTTGATCCAGGCAACAACACCATCCTTCCATTCTTTCTGTGCATCATATCCTTAAGAGCTGGCTTGCTTTCCCTAGTAAAGAGATTGTGTGATGTTTGTTCTCTCTGAACTAGAGCACACACGCCATCAAGGTTAGGAAGTTTCTCTTCCCGCAGAACATGCTTGATTAGCTGGTTGTAGCATGGACTTAGATTCAGGAGAAGACTGAAGACCTTGTCTTGTTCATGTCTCTCCCTTATGACATCTGGATCAACAGAGAAGGGCCTCAGTGTATCTAGCTCTGCCCACAAGTTTCTAAATTTTCCAAAGTATTGATTAAACTCCACTTCTTCCTGGCTCAAGTTGTTGATAATCTTCTTGACTTCAAACACCCTGCTCAGGTTGGAGAAGTTTCCATAAACAGTTTTAAGGCTCTTCCACAGTTCCTTGGCGGTTTCACAGTGTGAGTAAGCCTCCAAGATTGATTCTGATAAAGAGTTATGAATGATCTCAAGTGCTAGCTGGTCTTCTTGAACCCACTTGTCTTCATTCTTCAGGCCATGCGCCTGTTTCTCCTCTTGAGCCATCTTCTTTGAAGCTTCAGCCTTGATGATATGACTGTCCCAAAGTCCATGACTCCCTAAGGTAACTCTGGCCACTCTTGACCACAGCAGATAATTATAACCCTCAAGGGTTACTGGAATAAGAATTCTTGACTCCATTTCCATGGCTGGTTTTCTTTTATCCAGTGGACAAAGATTAAGGAACCAGAAAGATTATGAAGCCAGAATTTGGAGAATATAATTTCCAAATGAAAGAGAGTATAAGAACTCAGATTAAAACAAGAATTTATGGAAATGGAATAAGATAAAGTGAGGATTTAAGACCAACAGAGTGAAAACAGAGTAAAAAACAGAGTAAGAAAACAGAGTAAGAAAACAGAGTAAGAAAACAGAGTATGAATTTGCGGAAGTTAAGTAAGAACAGAGGGGTCTCAAGAGCTTAGAGCTCTGATACCATGTTACAATTGAGTGTAAGTTTATGGAGAATATAGTGAAGAACACTCAAGAACAGCAAGAACAAGAGGGAGAATGCAGGGAATTTGTGAGAGAAGAGAGAGAGAGTAAACAAGTAAAGAGGAGGTTTATTTCTCCTTGCTTTTATTCAGAATTGATTTTACAATACATATAGAGCTTATTTCGACAAAGAGGAGACAGCAGACAAGAAGACAAGGGGACAAGGTAAATAAGTGAAAGGAACAGCCTCCCTCTTTAGTTTGAATTTGAATTTGAATTGGCAAGAGTTCCCCAACGTCCTTATACTGTATTCATACGGTTTTCATGTATTCATACAGTATAACACGTGGGGATACCTTGCTCCTCACTCCTGGTTCCTTTCTAGACCTTAACTTGCCTTGTACTTCACTTCAGAATGACTTGTGTGTCAAGTCATTCCGTACAGACTACCTTCTCTCCCAAGTAAGCTCATCTTCTTCATTTCTTTGTCTTCTTTATTCATTAAGGTCAATACTCCCCCTCAAGCTTGATCCAATGCAATGATCAAGCTTGGAAACCATGAAGACTTCCCTCATTAAAACCTTAATATGCAAAACCCTGTTTTCGGGACAAAAACATACTAAGGAAAGAGTAGAAGTTCCATGGCTAAGAGGATTATGCCTTGGTAATGTCAGTGAGTCCAAGTTTAGGATAAATGGACTCACACACCTTGGTACTTGCGGCTTTAGTGAAAATGTCGGCCAACTGATCTTCACTCCTTGTGTAGCACGGCAATATGACTTCTTGGATCACCATTTGCCTCACCTTATGGCAGTCCACCTCAATGTGTTTCGTCCTCTCATGAAACACTGAGTTTGAGGCTATGTGAATGGCTGCTTGGTTGTCACAATGCATTGTGATTGGAGAAGTGATCTCGACTCCCAAATCTTTGAGTAATCCTTTGATCCATACTAGCTCGTTTGTGAGCTTCCTCATGGCTCTATATTCAGCTTCAGCACTTGAACATGAAACCACCTTTTGCTTCTTGCTTTTCCAGGTTACCAAATTGCCTCCAATGAAGGTGCAATAGCCAGTAGTGGACTTCCTATCATTTCTGTCTCCTGCCCAATCAGCATCACAGTATCCTACTACTTCTGTGTTGCCATTACATCCCATCCATACTCCTTGTCCAGGAGCTCCATTAAGATATCTGAGTATCCTCTCCACCATTTTCCAGTGATGAACCTTTGGCACTTGCATATGCTGGCTCACCTGGTTCACAGCAAAACAGATATCAGGTCTAGTGATAGTTAAATAGATAAGCTTACCCACTAGTCTTCTGTATTGTTTTGGATCATCAAATAGTGTTGCCTCATACTCCCCCTCACGCAAGATCTTATAGCCATCCTCCAGTGGAGTCTTTGCTGGTTTCTCTCCAAGCATACCTGCTCCATTCAAGAGATCAAGTGTGTACTTTCTCTGGGATAAGAATAGCCCTTCTTTAGATCGGCATACTTCTATTCCAAGAAAGTACTTTAGCTCACCCAAATCTTTAATATCAAAAACAGATTTCAAATAAGCTTTAGTGGTTTGTATACCTTGTTTGTCACTCCCTGTGATGATGATATCATCAACATACACAAGGATGACTACTATACCTTGTTGGCTGGTGAGAGTGAATAGAGTATGGTCTGCCTCAGATCTACTAAACCCTTTTCCATTAAGGGTAGTGCTGAGTTTATGGTACCATGCTCTTGGTGATTGCTTCAGCCCATAGATGGCCTTCTTGAGTCTCAACACATTTCCTGGTTTGATCATGTCTTCTAGACCAGGAGGAGGGCGCATGTAGACCTCATCTTCTAGTTCTCCTTGAAGGAAGGCATTCTTCACATCCATTTGCCATAGATCCCACTCCAAGTTGGTTGCAAGAGACAGTATAATTCTGATGGTGTGAAGTTTTGCTACTGGTGCAAATGTATCCAAGTAATCTTCTCCATAAGTCTGAGTGAATCCCCTTGCTACCAGCCTTGTCTTCTTCCTTTCTGGTTTTCCGTTAGCTAGATACTTGATGGTGTAGATGAGGCGACTTGTTACTGCTTTCTTTCCTTTGGGGAGTTCAGTCTCAAACCATGTATCATTCTTGATCATGGCATTGATTTCATCTTCAACTGATGCTCTCCACTCATCATCTGCCATTGCCTCTTCATAAGTTCTTGGAAGGTACTCTTGATCTACGTTGCTTATGAAGGCTTGATGTTCTTGTGGATATTGAGCCAAGGAGCAAACTGCCTGAGTGGGATGAGCAACAACATTGGCATTGAAGTATACCCTTTTATTTTTCCAGGTTTCTGGATCATGCCTAATCCTGGTGCTTCTTCTTAGTGGTTGTACTTGCACTTGCTCTTCAGTGTCCTCATCTTCATGGTCTTGAGGGTGATCAGGTTGATCATGACTTTCAGAACCTTCATGTTGTATTGTTCCTTCTGGTTCTGGTTGGTTGCCCCCCTCAGGATCAACCGGGAAACCCTCTGGAGCTGTATCTGCGGTTTGATGAAGAACCTTTCTTGGAGTCTCATTTTCCAAAGGCTGTTGAACACCAAGGCTCTCCAGTATGATTCTCAAGTTAGTTGCTCTGTCGGATGGGGTGTTTGAGAGATTTTTCAGGTTATCCCAGCTTTTCTCATCATAATACCCTTTTGACTTCACAAATTTAACATCCCTTGAGACCATTACCCTCCTGGTTTCTGGTACATAGCACTTGTATCCCTTTTGATTTGCAGAATACCCAATGAATATGGCTTTGACACTTTTTGCTTCAAGTTTATTTCTTTGTTCTCCTGGAATCAAAACAAAACAGAGACATCCAAACACACGCAAATGCTCAAGGGAGGGTTTAGTTTTATTCAATACCTCATAGGGAGAGACGTCATGGAGGATCCGTGTAGGTGTTCTATTGATCAAGTAGCATGTTGATACCACAGCATCACCCCAAAACCGTTTTGGGACATTAGTGTGGAACATCATACTCCTAGCAACCTCCATGAGATGTCTATTCTTCCTCTCTGCCACTCCATTTTGTTGAGGTGTGTATGGGCAACTGGTTTGATGGATGATTCCATGTCTGGTTAAATAGTTCTTGAAAGCGTGGCTTGTGTACTCACCACCATTGTCTGACCTAAAAATCTTAATCTTGGCATTGAAATGATTAGTGATATAGCTTTGAAAGTTAATAAAGGCTTCTAACACTCTATCTTTAGATTGGATTAAGGTCAGCCAAGTATACTTTGATTTCTCATCTATAAAGGTGACAAAGTATTTGTGGTTTTCCCTAGATACACAAGGTGCAGTCCAGACATCTGAGTGAACTAGATCAAAGCAATGTTCATAAATAGAATTTGATTTAGGAAAAACGGTTCTGCAATGTTTACCAAGAATACAAGCCTCACAGCTATCATTCTTAAAAGACATATTAGGTAACATCAATCCTAAGGCACGAGAATGAGGATGGCCTAATCTAGCATGCCATAAAGCACTCGAATTTAAAACAGAAGCAGAATTAAAAGCATAAGGTAAATTTGATTTAAGCTCGGTATCTTCAAGCAAATAGAGGTCTCCTTTGCTCACACCTTTTCCAATCATCTTACTGGTCTGAATATCCTGAAACTGAACCTCATTAGGACTAAAGATCACATGGCAGTTAAGATCACAAGTTGCCCTTTTTACTGAGAGTAAATTAGATGAAAAAGCGGGCATGTATAAAGCTTTAGATTCTCTATCAAATAATTTCAAATTCCCTATACCCTCAATGGGTACCTTATCACCATTTGCAATTGTCACACTTCCTAGAGCCGGTTTAACATTACTAATCAGTTTAGCATCTCTTATCATATGGTGTGAGGCTCCTGAATCTATGATTAAAGGCCTAGCAGTTTTAGAGTCATGCTGATTGATATTAAAGCATTATAAACATTACTACTAATGTTACCAGAGTTTGCATTGAGAGCTTTTATGAGAGCCTCAATGTCTGACTTGCGGATTAGAGAGTCCTCTTGTTGGAGTTGAGTAGATGTTCCAGCAATGTGGGCAGTAGAGTTCATGGCTCTCCCTCCGTTTTGTTGATGCACTGGTTGAACCAAGGGCTGTGCATTCTGATAGACAGCTTCATGTGCTCTAGCCTGGTTGAACCGTGATGGTGGCCTGAGATGAGGATGAAGAATCCAGCACTGGTTCTTCATATGTCCATTCTTTTTGCAATGCTCACAAGTGACTCGCCGGTTCTCTGGTTTGAAATAGGCCTTATTCACTGAGGCTTCAGCTTTGTGAGCCATGTTAAGTTCACCCTTTCCACCAAAGAGTCCCACTGAACCTTGCTCCTTTTGGATTTGAGCACATACCTCCTCAAGGGTAGGTAACTTGTCTGCCCTTAGCAGATGTTTGATTAGGTCATTGTACCCTGGATTGAGCGTGAGGAGTAGACCAAATACCTTGTCTTGCTCACGCCTCTCATTCAGGATGGTTGGATCCGTGGTATTTGGCCTCAACATTTCCAGCTCTGCCCAGAGAGCTCTGAACTTACCAAAGTGTTGGTTGAAGTCCGTATCTTCCTGGTTCAGGCAGTTGATAGCCTTCTTCACTTCAAAGACCCTACTGAGGTTGGATATGTTTCCATAAACCTTCTGGAGGGTATCCCACAACTCCTTTGCGGTTTCACAG
Organism: Moricandia arvensis; assembly: GCA_905132765.1. Lineage (NCBI taxonomy): Eukaryota > Viridiplantae > Streptophyta > Magnoliopsida > Brassicales > Brassicaceae > Moricandia > Moricandia arvensis. The sequence goes on from CAJHQP010011634.1 coordinate 12,303, forward strand.
TATGAGTAGGCCTCCATTATGGGACCATCAAGTGAGCTCTGGAGGATGTTCAGCACCATAAAGTCCTCTTGACTCCATTTGCCTTCATCTGCCACCACGATCTCCTTGCCATCTTCTCCTTGGATGGTTTGCTTTGGCGCTTCCCCTGAAGTGATATGGGACCATAAGCCTCTTCCACCAAGGGCATTCTTGATCAATCTTGACCAGAGAAGGTAGTTAACTCCCTTTAGAGAGACGGGAATAACCATTGCCTTGTTTTGCTCCATTTCAAAGTAGACAGTTGATGAACTCGCCAAACAGTGTTCTTGCCAAAGATTTTGAAAAAATAAAAGAGATTTTGAGAAACTAATCGGATAGAATGAAAGAGGATGGAGAGTAGAAAAGATTTGCGGAAGAAAAAATGGATTTAGGAGCTTAGAAGCTCTGATACCATGTAAGTTTATGGAGAATATAGTGAAGAACACTCAAGAACAGCAAGAACAAGAGGGAGAATGCAGGGAATTTGTGAGAGAAGAGAGAGAGAGTAAACAAGTAAAGAGGAGGTTTATTTCTCCTTGCTTTTATTCAGAATTGATTTTACAATACATATAGAGCTTATTTCGACAAAGAGGAGACAGCAGACAAGAAGACAAGGGGACAAGGTAAATAAGTGAAAGGAACAGCCTCCCTCTTTAGTTTGAATTTGAATTTGAATTGGCAAGAGTTCCCCAACGTCCTTATACTGTATTCATACGGTTTTCATGTATTCATACAGTATAACACGTGGGGATACCTTGCTCCTCACTCCTGGTTCCTTTCTAGACCTTAACTTGCCTTGTACTTCACTTCAGAATGACTTGTGTGTCAAGTCATTCCGTACAGACTACCTTCTCTCCCAAGTAAGCTCATCTTCTTCATTTCTTTGTCTTCTTTATTCATTAAGGTCAATATTGAGAATGTAGAGGAGAAATGGATGAGAATAATGGAGATTCGAAGTGTTTATGTGAAGAACAGAAGAGATGAACTCAAGAACACAAGAACAAGTTTCTGGAGAAAGAGAAAGAGAGTATAGCAAAAGAGAGAGAGAGAGTAATCAGAAATGGGAGATTCTCACTCCTTGGTTCGACTCATTAGGTTGCATACAGATTATATAGAGACATAAGACAATGACATAAAGAATAAACAAAGGGAAAACAATATAATAAGGCTCTCTGATCCAGTGAAAGTGACAGGACACCAACAGCTCTCTTCTTAAGCTTAACATGTGACTTTCTTCCATATTTGAATTTGCATCCAGCCAAACTCACTCCCAACGGTCTCATTAGCCTCTGAAGGTATTCTGGACGAGTTACATCAGTTCCTTGCCTCACAAGGAAAGTTAGGGCAGAGTTGGTTACTTGTGATCCAAGACTGTACGGAATGTCTTCTCTCTCAAGTAACTGCAACATTTTGTCTTCTCTTTGTCTTATCTTGTCAATGCATCTTCTTCTCTTTGGTTCTACATCTCAACAAAGCTTTGGTGGAGCTGATCCCCTCTTTATCACTGCCTGTGATAATGATATCATCCACATAAATGAGGATTACAATGATCCCTTGCTGGCTGGTGAGAGTAAACAAGGTGTGATCAGCCTCAGATTTCACAAACCCTCTTCCATTAAGGGTTGTGCTCAGTTTGTGATACCAGGCTCTTGGAGATTGCTTCAGACCATAGATTGCTTTCCTAAGCCTCAAGACATTGCCTGGTTTAACCATGCCTTCCATACCAGGTGGTGGACGCATGTATACCTCATCTTCTAGCTCTCCTTGTAGGAATGCATTCTGACATCCATTTGCCAAAGATCCCATTCCAAATTCACAGCAACAGAGAGCAAAATCCTTATGGTGTGAAGCTTTGCCACTGGTGCAAAGGTTTCAAGATAGTCCTCACCATATACTTGAGTGTAACCTCTTGCTACCAGCCTGGTCTTCTTCCTCTCAGGTTTCCCATTGGCTAAGTACTTAATTGTGAACAGCAGCATGCTTGTTACTGCCTTCTTGCCTTTTGGAAGTTCAGTTTCAAACCAGGTTTCATTCTTCTCCATAGCACCCATCTCATCTCCTACTGAATCTCTCCATTCCTTAATTGCCATAGCCTCTTCATATGACCTTGGTATGTAAGCCTCATCAAGGTTAGTGATGAAGGCATGATGATCCATAGGATACTGAGCTAGGGAGCATGTTGCTTGAGTAGGATGGGCAACTGCTTGAGAGTTGAAATAAACCCTTGTGTTGGTCCAATTAGAAGCAGGTTTTCTGAGCC
>CAJHQP010011635.1:0-14579 GCA_905132765.1 Moricandia arvensis
AACAAAACACATATAATTAATTTGTGAATGCAACTACCTCACGCAAGCAGATCATTTTTGTTTTTTTTGTCATCCACATAAACTTACATACTATCAATAACTCTGTAAACAAGGGGTAATTCGTATCCAATATGAACAATAAAAAGTACGGTTGCGTCTGACACTGCGTGAGAGACTATCTGCCCTATAAATTTTTGCTGTTCTTGATACTATGGAGAGCTCTGAACTGTGAAAGACTTTCTTGTCAGGATCCGGATATCTCTAAATAACTTGCAAAAGCTGACAATGTCCTCTGGTGCTGACATCATCTTCACCATTGCAGAACAATTTGTTGCAAAACATGACCTGGAACTGATGTTAATTCCTTATACACCTCATGCCCCAAATGAGCGCTCGATCTCCAAGTGTAGAGGAGATTATCGCTGCCTGATGTTTCGCAAGCTCCCAAGAGATCATCAAAGCCTTCCAGGGTTTTACGCCATCTTGTCCCGAAAAACATACTTTTCTTCCAAGATCATCGATGAACACGAACGACCTGTTAAGCGCTAGACAACCCCGTATTGTTGCACACCAAACTTTGAGTCGCTGTCTGCTGGGTGTGGGACATCTGCTTCCAGTCCCAAGTGCCAGATGTAGTTTCTACTACTCTTAGTGTCTCCCTAGAGTCGATATCCAGCATTACTAATACTATATTATTGCGACCATTTCCAAATATACTATAAAATCCATACAACTGATGATCTTACATCTGAAATTGAACTTCCAAAACACAATGGTACCCATATTCACAAAAAGCGATTGAGTAAGAAAAATTGATAAGTTGTTTATAAATTTTAAATGATCTTGTTCTTATACATTATAGTGTGTGTGTCTCAGTTGTTTTTTTGTGTCATAATTAAACATTATATTGATCGCACACGGTTTCTAAAATTAGAAGTGGCTGCAGTCAACAGAGAGTTGGAAGTCTTTAAAATGATTTATTATGATTTCTTAAGAAGAGGATATACATATCTTGAAGCATTTTTTAGAAGTTATATGTATATGAAATGCTAGAAATGTAATTAAAATATTATATTGATCTGATTTCAGTATGTTTCTAAATAGTCTTTTTTAAAATATATAAATATTCTTAGATTTGATATGATGAAAATAAACAGTGAAAATAACATATATTTATATATTCATTTTGTATATAAGCAGACTCAAAGCTCTTTTGTAGTCTCATAAGAATAATTAACATGCTGCGAGAACACCGAAGTTGACAAAACCAGTTTGATATCATCTCAAGTAATAGAGTATGAGACCTCTTTCTCTTCGGTAAAATAGTTGAGCTTTCTTTGCTTCATCTTTCGCATTATAATTGACAAAGCATAGCATCACTATGCATTGATATAAGTATAGTAACTTGACTGGTATCTTTCAAGCTCTTATAAGTTTACAGAGTGTCTACTACACATGGTAGAACTAACAATTCTTTAAATATAAAACATAAGAAAGAAAAATAGTTCTCTAAAACCGCAAATTAAAGAAAAACTACATACTTCACTTTTCCTCAACAGATTGAGTGATCTCGGTCCATGATACTCTGATCGTCACCATAAACCATAAGGGTCCGTTTGTTATATTTGATTTAGTTTTCTATGTGTTTAAGGATCCCATGAATCATGATTCCTAAACCAACATATTGTATACTCATATGTATCCCTTGATTCTCATAACTGTTCCGCTCTTATCATGTCTGGATGTTGTATGGTGCGACCCATACAATCCCTGATTCGGTTCTGAAGCTAGTTTGTCTTGATCTCTTCACTGTACCTCATGGTTGTGTTGGAACGCAGAGATATGATACACTACCACAAAGCACCTATTATATCTTCACCCTCCAGTTCAGTATTTTAGAAGATAGACTAAAGGAGATTAGGCAACCAACCTGAGAATTCTTATAGGATACGAATATAGTAGTGAAAAGTAGAGGAAGGAGTGAGATCCAGAAGAGTATCAACAAAATAAACGGACGGAATGAAGATAATTACATGGCATAAATACCATTAGCCCGGAGAAAGAGAAGCGTGGTGTGAGCATATTAAGAGAGAAGCTATAGTGTGATATGCCTTTGCACGTGGATCATCAGGCAGAAGATAATGACATCGCATACAAAGTGACTAACTATAATATAATTCCGAAATGAAGTGCAGGAGTTATCAGAGATTAACGGTGATCGTTGAGAGTTGTGGGAAGAAGAACACGACTGACATGATAAACTTAGGAGACACCTATGTCGACCGAAACAGAAAGTAGACTAGACGATGTGTCGTGCTGTTACACTTCCATTTTTTCTGCTTTTACTACTTTTATAACAATTTGTGATTTCTTAAAATAGGCAAAGTAGGATCTGATGTGTCAAAAATTTAGAGTTGTGATGAGTGACTTCGTGCTTTAGTATATAAAAGATTGAGTACACCAATCAAATTGACAACAGAAAAGCAAAGTTCACTGATCGTCGAAACTGTAAGTTCACACAATAAACTGTTAGTCCGTATATACTATTTAGCATCTAAGCACTTTAGTCTTTTCAGGCTGTGATTCGGTTACAGCCTTAACTTATATATATAACACGTAATGGATCGTCTGTGATATAAAGTACCAAAAGGTTATGAACGTGACTAAAATTTAATGCGCATAACATATCACAAACCAGAATACTAGTAACAAAATGTTGCTATAGTGTGGTGCTATTATCAGAAATAAAAGAACTGGCTGGCAGCATAGCATACCGTGCTAGACAAAGAAAACCATGGAACACCAATACGCCTACTAAGATAGCTTTTTCGTCATGACAATCCTATGCTGAAGTTAACCACAGTTGATCATGACAAATGACAGTGAGCGTATATATATCATGCCACGCGTCTTGCCACGTTTTATCGTGGTACATAATATTTTATTATAACCAACAACGGTCATCTATTACTCAACACGATGAGTCGTCTCGGAAGCTCCAACACACAGAATCGACACAAGCAAACACAAGGATAACTAAACAGAGAACAAATATTAATCTGCGGTGTAGAGAAAGTACATTGGACTGACGCATTCCTAACGGTAATTCTCATTGCAGTCCCATTGTGTGGCTTCTGGATGTGAGCAATTCTCAAAGGCAGGAAAAGATAATGAACACAATTAGAAAACAGATCAGCAGTGTTTGCCAAATCGTAAACTCCTAGCTCTGTAGTCAACGTCAGTCCAGTCACTAGTGGCTCCGTTCATAACACGCGCAGATAATATGTGCCTTGATATCAGTGCGTAACGCGTTGAGCAGAGATAATATTAGTAGCATACATTCCATTGTCCCATCTAAGAGACGCTCTAATTCGAATGAAGCCAGCTCGATCGATCTACCCGCCACCACCGGTGCTCAGATTACGTGACTCCAACACACTCAATCTTCACCCTTCTCACTCTCGCACATCTACCCACCGTCATCCTAAAACTAAGATAAGCTGAGTCGTAGAATGTGTTCAACTGGTCTCACACTACAGAGACCAGTTCTCAATCGGGTGGCGACTATCAGAAGTATATACTCACAGCTATCATTGTAAGGTTTGTGTAGATTACACTCTTTGCATAGTCTGGGCGTAAGTGTTTCAGCTGTGTAGTCCGACGTGGGAATTAGCGCGAGTAATATCCACATGCGAGCGACTCTCACCCTTCTCATGCCCTGCACCTTTAGTTCTTGAAGAACACAATTATTCCTGGCAGCCTTCCAAACTATCGCGTGCCTCAATTCCCCTAAAAAGTTATTATCATGTCCGCAAACTCAATTCTAGACACAGGGGCATTGTGGACTGGTACCCCATTATCCCTATGAAAAGATTCTCTAATTGTCCGATCGAGTTTGTGTACACCTGTTGGATGAACTAGCTAAGCGTCTACTTCTGTATGCGCGCTCTAGTGGAAGAGTATCCAGGTATTGGCATAGATACTGAGATCAATCGAAATGCTCATTACATTCACCTTGGATAGGGTACCAGACGACAAAGTCCATCACATCCGTGTGGAGTACAGGTCTAGCCCTTCGACTGGGGCTACTCGATACAAGTTTATAGCTATGTGTAACTGACTCTCCTCGACACCTGCACACATCTCTCGGACAGTAGTGCGCATCCACATCACAAATGTCGTATATTAAGTCCGGTGCCGCCACACTGCGCCTACGCTGATTACTAGATTTGCCAGTATAAGAGTGGACGCATATGTTGGAGGCGCGATTGAATTTCAAGCACAAGTGCTTGAAGGTCAGTGCTAATACACTCGGTCCACACAAACTCACCTATCGCACTACGTATTCCTCAAAAGTTTCCTAGCCACCGCAGTAACGCCTGATTTGAGCAGTATATTTCTCCACTCTGGTATAACTACCAGCAAAAAGAGTCGCGGTGGTATGTCGACTATATGGCGATAGATCTGATGGAGGGAAAATATCTCCTCAGGCTACATAGTTACTCAGTAGGTCAATATACCCACTCCTTGAATCATGTTTATAAGATCGCTAACTCCTCAATTCGGAGTGCATTACTGCGAACAGCACGAAGAGGCCGCCTGGCTGGTATTGTTGGGATCCAAGTATCCTCCCAATACCTATAGTATCATTGTCCAGAGTGGATCTTTTGTCAGATTCCCATAGTAATAGGTTTCGTGCAGCCGAGATACTGTTCCCAGGACATATGAAGACTTGTTACCGCACGATGCCACACACAAAGGCTGAGGTCATCTGATAATATCTTCTCTAGCAGCTCTACGCCACAGTAGTGAATCTGAAAATAAATCGGACTAGTCTCGCACAATTGTTAGCTAATAGACGCAGGGTTGAACTTCATGAATAGAGCGAAACCAAGACATCCTTCATTCTGTGATTTGCAGAGTTTTCTCATTTTGCCAACCAATGAATACCTCGTTTAGGTGGGCTCGAACTCCACCCGACTGTGCATGGCACTAGCAAGCTTCTCACAAATATCAAGTGGTAATAAAATGTAGACATCACATATGTGCGGAGTGCTAATAGTATATAAATTGATTAGAGAACTTCCTTTCTCCCCTTTGGATAGCCATCTACCGTCCACCCATCCTCACTCTTATGCATCAGCTGTCTTTAAATGAAGGAAAGCAAAAAGTTTGCATTTGCGATCCACTACTATCTTCTGGTATACCCAAATAGTTCCCATTCCTGTTGACATGAAGAAATCATGGTTCTAAAACATGGTCCCAAAATTATGGACCTTGTTTATGGGACTCATGAATTCATGGATCCTATAAAACATGGTCCCAATCATTGCGAGCCTGTTTATGGGAGTTATCATGTAATTCATGGACCTTGTTTATGGAGAAGATGTCTTTGTATTCTCTCTATAATATTACATAATGTATTGCAAGAAATGAATCAAGGAAATAAGGTTTCTCTCCTCTTATTTCTTTATTTGTGTCCTGAGTGTTCTGATGTGTTCTTGAGTGTCATACTCTTTCTCTATCATAAATCATCAATTCTAACATGTATCAGAGCTTTAAGCTCTACTTCATTCGCAAACCTTACTCTTATCCTTCTCTTTTATTCAGCAAAGCTTTTATGTTATATCTCATTCCGCAAATCATAAAAATGGGAGAAGGAAAACTAATTTCCGTGACCCTTGAGGGTCCCTAATTATCTCTCATGGTCAAGAGTGGCCAGGAATCACCTTGGGATGTCATGGACTTTGGGACAGCCATATCATGAAGGTCTGGAACTTCAAAGAGGATGGCTGAAGAAGATAGATACGTGAACAACCACACCAATGGGTTCAAGAAGACCAACAAGCTCTGGCTCTCATCTGTAACTCCTTGTCAAACCAATCCTGAAGATCAATTCTCACATCAAAACCCCAAGAGACTATGGAGAGATCCTTCAAACCGCTTATGGGTGTTTATGGGAGAGTCTCCAAACCATCTATGAGACGACCGGTTCCTCAGCTTTCTCCTACACCTAGAACTCATCATTCAACACACTGATAAATAATTTCTTTTACTGGAAGAAAGATTTCATGCCTAGATGATGGTGATCCTCTCAAAGGCCAGCCGATAAATGTAAACCCAAGAGCATCAAGCAATTCAAGGAGAAACCATGTATTCTGCTCACATGGGTGATTCAACTGAAGACATGTGGAGAAATCAAGTGGTACAACCTCATCTGATGATTTTGTAACCAGAAAAGACGCCAATTCCTTTATCTGGAGCACTGTCTTGGCTCTCATTGCTCCAAGAAGGCTGGTACACATTCTCTTGACTCTAAAACCTATCATAATAGATTCAGGAGCAAGCCATCACATGATTTGTGATAGGAACTTGATTAGTAATATCCAGCCTGCCGTAGGAATGTAGTCATAGCAAATGGTGATAAGGTGAAGATAGAAGGGATAGGGAACCTTAAAGTGTTTGATAAGGAATCTACTGCCTTGTATATGCCTGGATTTTCATCTAACTTGTTATCAGTAAGAAGGGCTACGATTGATTTGGGGCTGCCAAGTTGTGTTCAGACCAGATGAAGTTGAGTTTCAAGACCTGAAGACAGGAAAGGTCATTGGAAAGGCACCAACCATCAGCAGATGTATCATCTTGAGAGGAATATGGTGCCAGAATCATCTATGCCTCATTGCCTGGCTAGCACCGTTAATGGCGCTGAGAACACAATATGGCATGCCAGATTGGACATCCCCATACAAGAGCTCTAAACCTGATGTTCCCTGGAGTGGTGTCTAAGAATGAAGAGTGTGAAGCCTGCATATTGGGGAAGCATTGTAGGACAGTCTTTCCACGGTCTGGCACCACCTATGAGAGTTGCTTTGACTTGGTTCACTCTGATGTATGGACGGCTCCATGTGTGTCAAGGGAGAATCACAAATACTTTGTCACCTTCATTGATGAAAAATCCAAATACACTTGGTTGACACTGATTCAGTCCAAGGATAGGGTGTTAGACGCCTTCAAGAATTTCCAAGCTCATGTCTCCAACCAACTTCAATGCCAAGCTGAAAGATCCTCAGATCAGACAATGGTGGAGAATACACAAGTCATGCATTCAAACGTACCTGGCTCAACATGGAATTATTCATCAAACAAGCTGTCCATATACTCCTCAACAAAACGGAGTTGCTGAAAGGAAGAACAGACACCTGATGGAGGTAGCCAGATCAATGATGTTCCACACCAATGTTCCAAAAAGATTCTGGAGTGATGCGGTGGTGACTGCTACTTATCTGATCAATAGGACTCCAACTCAAGTCCTCAAAGATCTATCACCGTTTGAAGTCCTTAACCAGACCAAGCCAGCTTTGGACCACTTACGGGTGTTTGGATGTCTCTGCTTTGTGCTGATACCAGGGGAGCAGAGAAACAAACTGGATGCCAGGAGCACAAAAGCGATGTTCATTGGCTACTCTCCAACACAAAAGGGGTATTAAGTGCTATGATCCAGTAGCCAGAAAAGTTTAATATCAAGGGATGTGAAGGTTTGTAGAAACAAAGGATATTATGAGGTGAAGAATTGGGATGATCTGAGGGACTTACCGCCAATCAGAAAGAGCCACAGACCTCAGAATCATTTTGGAGAACTTCGGCATTGGCATGTCTCCAGCAACTCAAGAAACAAGAAGGAATATCCCTGAAGCTACTGCACCTGTTCCAGAAGCTGTAGCTGAAGAAGATGTGATTAATGAAAATGAAAAAATTGCCCATCCTGACCTGAAAGGGGGAATCAACAAGAAGCTCATGATCAGGATGAGACAAATCAGAATCAGTTCCTGAGACTCAAGATCAAGTTCAGAAGAAACAAATGACGGCAGCACCTGATCAGATACAGCCTTTGCGAAGGAGCACAAGAATCAGACAACCGAAAGTCTACTTCAATGCTAAAGCTGTGGCACATCCCAGTGAGTGCCAGTATGCTCGCTTGCTCAATATCCAGAAGAACATCAAGTCTTCATTGGAGAATTGGATCAAGAGTACATCCCAAACACCTATGAAGAGGCAATGCAAGACAAAGAATGGAGAGAGTCTGTTGAAGAAGAGATCAATGCCATGATCAAGAACAACACCTGGTATGAGACTGAGCTTCAAGAGGAAAGAAAGCCGTGACCAGCAGACCTTGCATACCATCAAGTATCTTGCAAATGGAAAGCCAGAAAGGAAGAAAACCAGACTGGTAGCAAGAGGATACACACAAGTGTATGGAGAAGATTATCTAGACACGTTTGCACCAGTGGCGAAGCTTCATACAATCCGGATACTCAATCTCATTGGCAGTGAACCTAGAGTGGGATCTTTGGCAAATGGATGTAAAGAATGCTTTTCTACAAGGTGAACTAGAAGATGAAGTGTACATGAGACCACCTCCGGGAATGAAAGAGATGGTAAAGCCAGGAAATGTCCTCAGACTCAGAAAGGCGATCTATGGCTTGAAGCAATCACCAAAGAGCTTGGTACACAAACTAAGCACTACATTGAATGGAAGAGGATTTGTGAAGTCTCAAGCGGATCACACACTCTTCACTCTCACCAGCAAGTCCGGGATTATTGTGATCCTAGTCTATGTGGACGACATCATCATTACTGGTAGTGGAACAAGGAGGGGATCAGTGCCACCAAGACATTCCTCAAGACCGCATTTGACATCAAGGATCTAGGTGAACTGAAGTACTTCCTCGGGATTGAGATGTGCAGATCAAAGGAGGGGTTGTTCATGTCCCAAAGAAAAATATACTTTGGATATTCTAAAGGAGGCAGGAGATCTTGGAAGAAGACAAGCCAAGACACCACTTGAAGAAGGCTACAAGACACTGCGAGAGGGGGAGTATGAAGATACTCCATTTGAAGATGTCAAGCAATATAGGAGAATGTTGGAAAGCTGATCTATCTAACCATTACCCGGCCAGATGTTTGTTTGCAGTAAATCAGGTGAGCCAGCACATGCAAAATCCCAAGGTTCATCACTGGAACATGGTGGAGAGAATCCTAAGATACTTAAGGAGGCTCCGGGTCAAGGCGTATGGATGGCTTGCAACAGAAACACTGAGGTTGTTGGATACTGTGATGCAGATTGGGCTGGAGACAGAACAAACAGAAGATCAACTACCGGCTATTGCACATTCATTGGAGGAAATTTGGTTACATGGAAGAGTAAGAAGCAGAAGGTTGTGTCTTGCTTCAAGTGCAGAAGCAGAGTACAGATCAATGAGGAAATTAACCAAGTGAACTCATCTGGATAAAGAGTCTTCTAGGCGACTTGGGGATTGAGATCACCAACCCCATGACCATGCATTGTGACAACCAAGCCGCAATACACATTGCGTCCAATTCAGTCTTCCATGAGAGGACAAAACACATAGAAGTAGACTGCCACAAGGTAAGACAAGCAGTAGAGCAGCAAGTGATCCTCCCATGCTACACAAGGAGTGAAGATCAACTGGCGGACATCTTCACCAAGGCGGCCAGCAGCAAAGTTTGTGAGTCCATTCTTCAAGACTAGGACTCATAAACCTTCCATGTCAGTGATCCCCTTACCATGGAGTGTTCTAACTCTTTTTCCTTTGGCTTGGTTTTTATCCCAAGTGGTTTTTCCAAGTAAAGGTTTTAATGAGGAATACTTCATGGCTTTCCAAGCTTGACTTGTTTCATATGGTCAAGCTTGAGGGGAGTGTTGACATGAAGAAATCATGGATCCCTAAAACATGGTTCCCAAAATTATGGACCTTGTTTATGGGAGCTCATGAATTCATGGATCCTTAAAACATGGTTCCCAAATCATGGACCTTATTTATGGGAGTTCATGAATTCATGGACCTTGTTTATGGAAGATGTCTTTTGTATTCTCTATATATTACAATGTATTGCAAAGAAATGAATCAAGGAAATAAGTTTCTCTCCTTCTTATTCTTATTTGTTTCTTGAGTGTTCTTGAGTGTTCTTGAGTGTTCATACTCTTTCTCTTCATAAATCATCAATTCTAACAATTCCACCCTCGTTTTGGATACCAAGCTTATCTTTAATCAGCTGTCGAGTTTGGTCGTTTATCTTCTTACCAAAGAGCAAAGAAGATTTTCAAAATTAATACATTGACCAGATGCTTCTCCATATTTCCTGAGCTCCTTCATTACTTCGTCACATTCACGGGGCTCTGCCTTGCAAAAGAACATGCTGTCATCAGCAAAGAGAAGGTGAGATATCGAGGGACAAGCACGTGAAACACGCATCCCCGTTATCTTCCCTTGATTCTCTGCATGATTAAGAAGGCTAACGAGCGCTTCCGTGCATATAATAAAGATGAAAGGAGATAAAGGATCCCCTTGACGTAGACCTCTTCCCGGTATAATATTTCCCCTTGGTTGTCCATTTAACAGTACTTTATACCGAATCGAGGTTATGCAGCGCATAATCCATCTTATCAAGGTTTCTGAGAACCCCATCTTTTGCATCACTGCCTGGATGAATGGCCATTCCATGCGATCATACGCCTTACTCATATCTGTTTTGATGGCCATCCTTCTATTTCACCCATTCTGTTTAGTTTGCAGCGCATGAAACATCTCTTGTGCAATCATGACATTATCCGAAATTTGTCTTCCGGCCACAAAGGCCGATTGTATTTCAGAAATTAGACCTGTCAAAACTTTTTTTAATCTCTGCCATAAGACCTTGGAGATTATCTTGTAACTAACATTGCATAAGCTGATGGGCCTAAACTTAGCCATCTCATTTGACCGCTCCACCTTAGGGATAAGACAAATATTTGTATCGTTAAGTCCATTTGCTATTGTCCCTTCAAAAAGGAATTGATTAACCATAAGGGTTAGGTCCTCCTTCACGATATCCCAGTATTTTTGGTAAAAAGAGCTGTCATCCCATCTGGTCCAGGAGCTTTCTCAAGGTGCATTGCGAACAAAGCTACTTTTACCTCCCATTCCGTAACCGGACCTGTTAGGTTCGCATTATCCTCCCCAGTAATTTTCGTGGAAACCTCAGAAAGAGCCTCGTCAATATTTCCCGGATTAGAACTCTCGAACAACTCTCTAAAATATGTAGTAGCAATAGCAACTAAGCCCTCCTCATCTTCCACAACATTCCCATTTGAGTCTAGGAGTTGAGTAATCTTGTTTCTTGCTCTCCGTTGCTTTGTTACTGAATGGAAGAATTGTGTATTTCGATCCCCTTCTTTAAGCCAAAAATTCCTACTCTTTTGTTTCCAAAACATTTCTTCCGCCTTAAGAGCGTCAGATAAATCCTTCAAAGCAACCGCTATATCCTCAGTTGTTGCAGCATCGTCCAAGTACAGCCCCTCTACTTTCTCCTTTAGCTCCTCCACTTGCCTCCCAGAATTGAGGTCATTCTGCCTCCTCCATAGTCCAAGCGCCTTACGACAACTTGAGATGTGCTCCATAATATCAGCATTCGGTGGAAGATCTGGAGATTTCCAACCCTCCAAAATAACTCGTCGTATTTCCTCTTTATCAGTCCATCTTTTGTCAAATTTGAAAGATTTCGATTTTCTCACTGGTTTTGACAGAATATTTGCAAGGACAGGACGATGGTCCGATCCCCACAGCCTCATATAGTTTACTATCGAATGCGGAAATTTTTCATGCCAATCCTCATTCCCGACAGCCCTATCCAATCGACATCGGACAGTGGTTCCCCCAGCTCTTTTTCCAACCCATGATAGCATATTCCCTGAGCATGGAAACTCCAGCATTCCACAGTCATTGAGCATTTGCTTGAAAGGCAAGAAGGAGCTGTCCGATCTTGGTCTTCCGCCCACTTTTTCCTCGTGGCTTGTTATTTCGTTAAAATCACCTATCATAAACCAAGGTCCAATTCTTGTTGTTGAGAATCGCGTAAGACGTTCCCATACTTGATCTCTTTGTTCTAAGACAGGATCACCATACACAAATGTCATATAGACTTTTATTCCATCAATGATTGCCTCAACGTCAATCATTCTGTTATTTGAAAACAAAACATTAATTTGAAATTCATCTAGTGAAAACAAAGCTAAACCACCGCTAAGGCCAAGAGGCTCTACGGTAAACAAACGATCAAATCCTAAATCGGTCTGAATGTTTTGCAACAAAGACCTATTATTCTTCGTCTCTGAAAGGAACACAAGTCCTGGGTGATGCTTCTGACACATCTCCTTAAGGCGTCGAACTGTGAGGTTGTTCCCGATTCCTCTACAGTTCCAACTGATTGTCTTCATGGTTCCATATTGGATGAGTTTTTAGGCCTCATCACTTCCTCTCTTTTCTCCAGCCTCTCTCTCGCCCTCTTCGTGCTAAGTCGCCCTGATCTACCAGCACCACTGGTCGAATTTGATCCCAGAGACTTGAATCGTTTGCTAGGAGATCCCCGACGAATGAGCTCTAACTTCTTACTTGGAAAGCTCAAAGGAGCATTTCTCCTAGCGCCAGGTTTCTGAACTCTCACTGCCTTCCTTGCTGATTTTGATCTCCCTTCCACAACATATAGTGGCTCTGGCCACTTAGACTCAGATTCCAACAACTCCTCACCCAGCAAATCATCCTAACTTGGTACAAAACCCTCCATACTATCATCTTGCCCATCCAACTCCATATCATCCAGTGCCCCAATAATCTGATCCTCCTTGATCTCAGGCGCCAAAGAAGGAGAAAATGAAAGTGCACGAGCTGCTCCCTTAGCACGGGTAGTTACATTACTCTCCATAGGATTATCCCCTGTTGATGGGGTCACAATCTTGCTTGCTATCATCCTCTTTTGTCGAACTTCACCACTCTTCAGCTGTGCAGCCACCGGTGACTCAGGGACAGCTGATATTTGTTCATAAGGAACAATATCTAGTGGGACAGCATAACCACTCTCACGAGGATTCCCAGCGCCCATCTCTCCAGTACGGTGCCCTCTAACATCCTCCATTTGTGCTTGTATTGGTGATTTAGCTCTCCACCGCTGCTCGGGTTTACGATGATATGGCTCATATCGACCACCATGTCTATTACTTCTATAGTAATACTGTCGATTCCAGGAAACTCTTGCTATGCGTTCCTCCCCTTGTGTAGCATAGCTATCTCTAGAGCGAGATTGACTCTCATGGGGGCGCTCTCCTGCACGATGTCTGTCTAATCTTAACATACCATGATTCTGATCGTTCCTCTGTCGCCATGAAGATCGAATCCCTTGAGTATTCTCAAATTCCTCCTTTGCTACAGACTGCTGAATGTGGTGCACCACAGGAATCTGAACTCTGGAGAAGACATCAGACCTCTCATTTGGCTGTTGTAACCGATTGTGAATACTGGCAGTAGGGCAGTATCCTTTCTCATGAGAGAGCAACCCACAGATGGTGCAGTGCTTGAACATCATATCATATTTAATCTCAATAGTGACTTCATCCCCTTGTGGAGATTGGACTTTCCTTGAGAATTTCAGTGGTCGACGTGAATCTATCTGTATGAGCATACGACCCTCAGATAGCTCCAAAGTATCAACAAATCCAATTCTCCCACCAATATTCCTCAGATTCCTATCGGTCCATAAGTGTAGGGGAAAACCAACCAGTTGAACCCAAAAAGGAATCACCCATGGATAATCATCATGAACTATAGGTTCCCATCTGACCCGCACAAACATACAAAAGTTGAAATGGAAAGGACTCTGCCGAAGAACAGAGTTAAGATCTTCCTCAGAGCTGAAGTTAAAGAGAAACTTTCCATTCCCCAGATCATTTGCCGTAATCCTGTCTTGTAAACCCCATTGTGACGGCATTGTTTGGAGAAGCTTCTCCACCTTTTGTTTCCTCGGATTTAAGATCTTGCCAATGAGAGATAGCTTGAATTCCTTAATAACAAAAGCATCATCATGATCTGTGAGTTTTATTGGTTCGTCATCGTCTTCGTATAGCAAGCCCTTGCCTTTGATGTCTGCTAGGTGGGCAGACCCCATCCTAGATGAGGGTCCCATATGAGGAGCACCCAAATAAACAACCGTGCTATAAGACGTTACCGGGACCAAACGACAATAATGAGTGTCGTTGAGAACACAAAGTGAAGCTTCGCTTATACCAAAGGGTATAATGATTCACGATTAACTTCCCAGTGCCGGTACAATACGATCTATGAGTCGACCACCGTTAGAGCATGCGTCAACTAAGCTCGACAACAAAACCAGTGCACCCGTAATTACACAGTACTAGAGCCAGTGTTGTTGACACACAGAGAAGCCGGAGATGGAGATGAGAACGTGCGAGATTAACCGTCGCTCTACCCTTTGTCCCTCCGTCGTTTCACTGCCGCGTCGAGAGAGCCTTGAGACGAAACCGATCCGGAGAAAGCAACGTGATGATTAGACACAGCCAACGACAATGATCGTTTGGTTGTGATCGCTGATCTCCCATCAATGAGCGGGATAATCTGATGTCAGAACTACGATCAAAGAGATCGATAATCCATGGACAGCCATCGCCTCTCCAGTCGCCGTCGAGAGAGAATTAGGTTTTGATCAATATCTTTATTATCGTGGTACATCAT
>CAJHQP010011636.1:0-14578 GCA_905132765.1 Moricandia arvensis
GGGACTAGAATAGTATTTGTCCCTTTTTGGCAATTTCCCCTATATTTTAACCAGCTTTAAAAAATGGAAGACATTTTTTTCTTGAGAAGTTGCTTGAAATACTATAAGTTCGATAGCATATTTCAAAAATATTTTAATCAAAAATATCATATCATTTGAGTTTAGGTTTAGTGATTATTGTTTTTTTTTGTCGGCTATTTAGTGATTATTTTTTTGTCATCAATATAACATATTTAACTAAGACTTTGCAAACAAAACGAGAACTCTACATCCATATGAACAACAAATGACGATTGTTTTTTGGTACTGTGTGCGAAACCGTCCGTTCTTTGTATTCTGTGTTTGAAGTATATGAATGATCTCTGAATGGATAAACTACTTTTGAGGGTTTTGATATCTTCCAAGTAACTTGCAAATGCTGGTCATTCTTTTGGTTCTGAAATCATCTTCATCAATTGAGAAGAATCCATTGCAAATGTGACGTGATACTGTCGTAAATTCCTCATGCATTCCATTGCCCAAATGAGTGCTTCGATCTCCGAGTGAAGGGATCAATAGTAGCTCTTGTATTCCTTGCCTCCATCAGTCCATCAAAAACTTATAGTGTACTAAACCAACCTTATCCCGAGTATTTATCCTGGTGTTTCCAAGACTCATCTGCAAAGCACCACCTCCCTAGAAATGGAACCTAAACGTGACTCTTCTTGTTCCCCCATAATTTAGTGATTATTTTTTAATATTTAAGGTATTAAAGGAAATATTTATTCTTTAAAGGCAGATTTAAAAAGTGGTATTAATTAAAAGTTCTTCTTTTTTGTTTTGTGTTTTATTTTATTTTGTTAATTTATGGAAAAATATTTGTGAAACTCAAATTTTTAGATGTGTTGATAGGTTTTCTTAGTGGACATAATTATATTATATAATTTGTATTAGGTTTGTATTTATAATATAGTTATTATATATAATATATATATATATATATATATTATCAATATTTATAGTTTTCAATATATTATATATATTTACAATTTTATTCTATATAAATACACTTTAGTTTATATAAATGTAGTTACACATTTATGAAAAATAAAAATATTCAAACCCATTAAATATCAAATACACACATTTTACAAACCTAGTTACAAATATTTCCGAGTTGTCTTCTCACATAATCATTCAAAACTTTATTCCTTTATATATTTTTTCAACTAATTTATATTAAACTAAAGAAATGTTAAAATCTGAGATCTATTGTTTTTAGATTATTTGAGAATATAAATAATTAATGTATAGTTTGGAAATCCTAATAAAGTTAAATATATTCATTGGCATTTTCAATAATATTACTCATGTTATCTCCAAATTACATTCTAAGTTATAGAACCGTAGATTTACATAGGCATGGATATATTTATCCGAAACCAAAGAACCTAACTGAAAAACGAGGTTTGGTTCGGGTTTGAATCTTTTCAATTACCCAAGCAGATCTGATATCTCTAGAACCAAAACTGAAATCGAACTAAGAACTGAATGAGTATTCGAATTACTATATATAGTTTTATACTTAAAAAGATTAACTATTTTTAGTTTTAAAATAATAAAATAATTTTAAAATAGTGTTTATAAATCAAAATACCAAAAAACCAAATTATCAAACCGAACCGAAAACATTATCGAACTGAAACCGAACCAAATTTTATAAACACCCGAACGAATCCTAAACCTCTAGAACCAAAAAATCAAAGAACCAAAAAAACTAAACCATAACCAAAATGAGAACCGAATGCGAAGGACTAGATTTACATGTAACAACATTTTTCTGAAGTTTTGGCACCAGAGTTGGTCACTTGGTCTTACTTTGTACTATGTACAGATTATGGGCCTAACACAAAATATATAAAGTCTGTTACTTACTATCTAATCTTACAAGTTGAGGATATAAATGATATGTCGGCCCTGTTCGTTTGGTGGTCGCTGGCGTCAGCGACCAGACTCAGCGTTTAAACGGTGTTCGTTCGCATGTCGCGGGTTGAGCGATAGGTCGCGGCGATCAATCGATGGCGTCCAGCGGTTAAAAATTCGGGACGCTGAAAATTTTAGCGGCGCGACCAAAAAATATGCGACAAAAAAAATAAATAAATTAAATTACAAATATACCCTTAGTACATTAGTAAAATTACATAACTACAATTAACCCTACTTCTCTTATTCTTCAACATCTTCATGCCGTTTTGTGACCTCCATTTCTTGACCAAGCTCTCACCCTCCTCTCTCTCTCTCTGTTGCTTCACCTTGAAAGCTCAAAGGTTTCTCTCTCTCTCTCTCTCTCTCTCTCTCTCTCTCTCTCTCTCTCTCTCTCTCTCTCTCTCTCTCTCTCTCTCTCTCTCTCTCTGTTTTACGTTAGGTTAATGGAAACTATAAATTAATTAAACTTCATCTTGACCCTAATCATTCTCAACTGTGTTATATAGATTTAGAAACCACTAAGTTTTGATACGCGGTTTTAAATGGCAGTAATATCTTTTAACAAAATTTAATTTATGTAATCAAATTTTTTTAACACTTTTATTTTAGTGTATTCAAAAATATATAATTATATTATTTTGTATTTACTATAAATATGCAAATTATATAAGTTATTATTTATTTTCATTTTAAATTATGTCAACACTTTATATTATAATTTTTAATAGAATCTATGTAATTTATTTGATTAATAGTGTGATATATATATATTTTTGATAATTTTTTAAATATTAAATATATTGACTTCTGTTTATTTGATCTAATATTTTATTTAGATGAATGTAATTTTCTATTATGAAAATATAAAATTATTTGAATTTATTGACTCAAAAGTTTATGTATTGAAAATATTTAATTTAATATGAAAGTTTATATACATTTTAAAGAAAGTAATTTTCCATTTATAAGAGTATAAATAAAAATCCATTAATTTAACATTAAATGAAATTATTTTGTTGTATCTAAACATGAAAATACATATACTTATTTTCATTTTTTTATCAATCATTTGAGTGTTTTATATATTATTTGGTTTATCAAATAATATAAAAAAGATTAATAAAGTTTTTATTAAAAATATAAGACCTAATGTTTTTTTTATTTTGACATAAAGTTAACTATTGTTTGTTTGGAAAATATATAATAGTATAATATTATTTCCATAATTAATTTAATGTAATTCTAATATTTTCATTAATTATTAATGACATAATAAATGTTATCTCCAACATAATGTTTCTGTTTTAATAAGGTAGATGTATTGATGATGTGAAGTTATAATATGTTTAGTGCCACTAGTTAATTTTTAAAGTATCTGAATAACATGTAAAAAAGCGATTTTTAACACAAAAGAAAAGAAGAAAAGAGACTATTTCATAAAAAGAACATGTCAATGATTATTTTTTGAGACGTGCATCCAAGTCGTGATTTTTTTAAGACTTTTTTTTGAGAAATTTTTGAAATGCTATAAGTTACTTACCACTTTCAAAAATACGCTAACTATTAAGGTAAATTTACGCAAGTCCTTTGTTTGTATTACGAAAACAAAAAATGAGCAATAGACGAACAAGTACAAGGATCAAAAGTAGTTATTTATTAATCAAAGGAGCAAGGAGTACAACATATTAGATAGTAAACCTGAGTTGTATCCGCTCAGCTCTATATTTCTAGTTTAGAGTAGTCGATCCTTTGTTCTAGGGCTTAGGACTCCCTTATCTAGGTTGCTCATAGTCGAAAGTTAGATTAATTCTTTCATATCCTGAATTATGAAAGAATTCAGAAGTTTTCTATTTTACCCAGATTTTCATTTTACCCGGAGGCAGGGATGGAGCCGGGTATGGAGCCAAAATTTCTCTAGGTAGGGATCGAAGGCTGGCGTCATGCTCGGATGTAAAAGTAGTGACTTCCTTGATTATTTATCCCCAACAGTTTGCTCCTTATCTTTTGATTTCATTGGTGAAGTTGAGAGATAACATGTGCACTTCGGTTGACCGATTCATTCTTTCTTAGCAGGCAGACATTGCTTTTTTAGTACCCTTTCTGGGTTTTTTTTGTCCTGGACCATATATTAACTCTTTAGTAGATATTCACTTATTATTAGTCGAGGGATGATTGCTGTCTCATAAGTGTCTATAGGCTCGCTGCCTAATGAGATCAAGTAATCTCGATGGACTCCTGATCCTATTCTTGCACTTCAGTGAATGATGAGACTTGTTTCTTGGTGGCGCGTAGCCTTTTAGTTCTCTGATTCGAATGGCGCGTTGCCGATCAGGTAAGGGAATTGTCGACATACTGCAGTGGGTACTTTATTTCCCTATTTTAGTCGATGGATCCCGGTCTGAGCCATGAACTAAGTAGTAGGATACTATATTGGGAACATATTTTTCTTGTGGATTACATAGGCTGGTCAGAGTCTGCCGTAGGATTTTTGCCTTGCTCGGAAGCAGGAATCACTAGTCCGGATCAGGAACTTGGACTTTGAGAAAGGAAACCTCTCTTATTGGTAAGATTCACCTCAACTGATTTGTGTGAATCTTTCTTCAAGGATTTCCTCTTCCTCTCGACGAGATATATTCATTATGGCCACCGAAGTCTGATTTTATTACAGGGGAAACGTTAACTTATTTCCCAATATTCAGAAATTGCTATATTTCTTTTCTTTGCTGGCGGCATATCTTCGATGATATCCGTAGGTGTAATATTTTGGAAGGAACCATAAGCTTGGCATTAAGATACATCAGTATATAGGGCCGTCCTTGCCATAGCTATCCGATGGTTCCTATTCTCTACTTTGAAGGCGGCCGCATGAGGCCTACAACTTTTTTGGAGTCCTTTTCCCCTCATATTCCTACGTGGGATGGCGTTTCCGAAGCTGATGATGAAGTTATTCTATTGGTTCCTCTGAGACACTATCGCCCTAAAAGATACTAAAGAAACTGGACCCTTGTTTCCAAAATCTTAGAGGATGAGATTCTTGAGATCCAGAGAAAGTTTTCCTTACCACTGTCTATGGAGATTTTGTAGGCTTTCTATGTTTTAAAAAACTTCTGATAGAGGAGCCAATGAGATTACCATCTATGAGGCCTTCTTGGAGGCATGTTTTAGAGGGGCAATACCTACTCTGATAGCCGAGTTCTTCGTATTTTTGTATTTCTCCTTCACAGCTTGATCCTCTAACTTGGCGAACTCTGATTGCTATCTAGGTGTTGGAAAATTTCATGGTATATTTTTGGTATGCATGAGATCTTGTATGCGTATTATTTTACTCCTTTGGCTACGAGAAAAGGATTTTACCATATTCTTATCCGAGATGGCCAACCAATCGTTGAAGAACCTCTAAAGGGTACCAGAGAATAGCATGCCCTTATGAAATTTTTGGTATAGAAGGTACATGTTCATGAAGATTAATGGACCTTCTGGCTTTTCCTTGTTTGGGTGGCGTGTTGGTAAGGTTCCGGTATAGTTTTAATGCATGGGCTATTTATACAGTTTCGGTTGACGTGTTATCCTTGTAGTATCTATTTCCCGTCCAGTATCATATGGTGGGTAAGCATCGATGAAGGAGGCGTTGACCATTCTGAGGTGGCTGAGATGGGTTTCCTTTTTGGTGAGTCGGGAGGCTTTGCTTATAGTCGTATCTGGGGTAAGTCTATTTCTTCTAATGGCCATGTTTTCTCTATATGTTGTTACTCACTCCTCCTTTTCTTCTATTTGAAGGAACATGCTGGAGACCTTTGCGGTGGATATTTTTGATGAATACCAAAGGGTGAAAGCGCTGAGGAGGCGTCCTCATCCTTGCATCGTACCGATTGTAGATGCCTCTTCCTTCCCACTTGTTGATCTGGAGGAGTATAATCATTGGGAGGTGTGGTAACCAAAATCAGCACTGTCGGTTTATGAATGGAGGAAAGCAAATAATACCTTACTTTCCTTGAGGTCCGAATTTTCTGTGAGAGCCAACGACAAGTGACCAAATAAATGCCAAAAATACATAAAAACAATAAAACGATCTACAAAAAAGTAGATCTTTATTTCGAATCTGCGTAAGAGCGTAGCGAGGTTACAACAGATTATAAAAGCTTCGGCCGCAAGATCTGTCCACGATTTTTCTAGTTCTAGCCACCTAAACCTTAACTTAGTTGAGTCACGGCTCGATAACAAAAGACAAAAGATACGAAAAAGGTTTTGATTGATTTCAGAAGGAAAGGCTGCTTACGTACCCCTTTCGAGGATCAAGCCGAACGTAGTTCAATTACAGAGTTTTAAACAAGAGCTTGAACTTCCTTTACGAGTTAGTCTGGTAATCAAGTGCAAGACATAGAAAACCAAACATGTCTAGAATAATGCCTAAGGTTCCTAAGTGAAGAGAGTTTGAAGAGTCTAAAAACGTTCTCCTGCACTCCTCGCCTTGTCTCCTCTCATGTATGCCTCCAAGATTGGTCGTCTTTCCTTTTCTGTCCCTGATTTGAGTCTATCTGTTTACGGAAATCTTCCTCATCCTCTCGATCTTTATAATTATCTTGGAAACTTGTCATTTATCTTATTTAACATTTATCTTTTGCGTAAAATAAGTAAGCTGTCATTTTAGTTTGGGATCATTCTCGTCTAAAATCGGAAGTCGGGCTTTTCCGCATTATAGACCTTTCGAACCGTTTTTGCGACTTAGGCGTTTTTATGATTTCTTTCAGAGATATAATTTTCTATACGATTTTGGTTTCTATACCGTTGGTTCCATGAGATAGGTAAACAATCGCATATTTGAGATAGTAATGGTGTTGAATTAACCATTATCGTTTATACGATTGGCTTGAAGTTTTACGAGGAAACAAGTCTTTGTTGTTTTTATCGCAAAAATTCAGCGGAAAATCCGATCAAGACGAAACAAGGATCATTCCGGTCAAGAATCGAGGAGAGGAGGAGGAGGAGGAGGTTGAGTTGTTGCGCGTTGGCGACAAGACGCAAAGACGGTTGTGGTCGCCTGCTAGCGATGAGACGCAGAGAAGGTCTTGTTGCCAGCTGGTGACACGACTCAGAGACTGTCTCGTCGCTGGCTGGAGACGAGTCGTGCAAGTGATGTGACCGGTGTTGGATGAAAAAGATAAGGAGAAGTTTCGACGTGGCGGTTTCTCATTTTATCGTCTTTACTGGAGTTATTTTGTAAGATATCGAGCGAGAGCTCGTCACTTCGATTCCTCGAATCTTATGATGTTTTAGTTTTCTGAAAGAACTTGTTTGACGGATGATTTTTTTATAAAAAATGTCATTTATCCCAAAAAAAAAAATCCACAAGAACGTTTTTCCAATCTTTTCATGCTTTGATAGAAATTGTTTTATTCCTTTTCCGTGATGACGTATACAAATTTTGTTCTTGTATCCATATGGAAATTGGTTTGTATTATGCCGAATAGTTTCTTTGAAATTTCTTGCACATATTTGCTTGAGGTACAATATCCCGGAGGATTTTAGCCATTGATTTTTTCATGACCGATTTTGCACCCAATAGTTAGGCCCACAACTCGTAAGATTTTTTTTTGTAATTTCTTACGAGGTATTGGTAGGCGTGTTAGGTGGAATCAATGGCCAAAAAGGTCCGTTTGTAAAACCAATTTTTTCTTTTGATAGTTATAATGGTCGGCTCACTCTCCTACGAATGGCGTGTGGTAGGATTGGGGCTGCGCCTTTTGAAGGCTGCCTAAGTACCCTTGTCGAAAGGATCAAGCCTTTCGTAGTTCGTCTTGGATTTAAGATTCTTACGACCTGTTTTTCAGTGAGACCTTTACGGTCTAGTTATGTGTCGTTTAGAGATTATTGAGCATGTTGCTGCTGATGGATTTTATATTGGACCTTTGTCGGCCTCGAGACTAGCCTTGTAGGCTGTTTGCTTTGGAATTATGAAGTCATGGATTATCTCCTTTTAAAAATGTATTGAGTAGCAATACGCGGAGATGAGAGGAAGACTGTGAGTTTTCATCGCATTTCTAAAGCTTAGCGGATCGTTGTACTTGTCGTTGTGTAAGATATGAATACTCGAAGGCTTTTAGTTCGCAGAATCTCACAAATGTACAAATATAAGAAAAGGGAGATATTTTTGAATCTCGTATCGGTCTGTTGATACTATGACTTGAGATGTGTAAGACTAGTGTGTTGGGTTTAGGGCAAGACCTAGGCTTACTATCGTTTTAGGGTTTGTGATGACTGTTTGGCTTAAATCACCCGTAGCGGTTTCAACCTGATTCCATCTCAATATTGAGGTTTGAGAAAAGTTCTTGACTTATATGACTTGCATCAATCGGGAACTGAGAATCTTTCCAAAGATAATTACAAATTCCTCTAGAAGTGGTGACCCTAAACCGATAGTAAGCCTAGTTCTTTCTTGTGTCAGATGTCTGAGATCATATCTCTATGGGGAGAAATGGCTAAGTCTATTTAAGACTTTGGGAGTTTGTTTGTTGTGATCAGAAATAAACAGAAGGGTAAGAGCTACCGTTTGAGTTTGACCCTTCGCGAAGGATGTGTTTGAGAAGATGTTAATGCGTATGACTATTTGAGTTTCGAAACAGAAATTTCATCTGGGAAGATATTTTACGTCGAAATCTTATTCTTCGAGTGTCTGCGGACATTCTCGCGGCACTAAACAACTGGATTTTTCTTTCGAGTAAAATTTTACGTTATGTGAACGTGTTAGAGAAGTTTTTCGCGTTAGCGTGAAGATCTTGTTTGAACTTTTGGCCAATCAATACCTCGTTTTGTGTGGAGGTTCGCAGCCAAATTTTGTTTTGTTTAGATAATTAACTGAAAGAGATTTTTTGTATAGTTTTTCTGGTTTACCACATTTCTTGTTTGTGAGCTTCGAGATGCTTTTTCGGTGTCGCAAGGGTTTTGTTTAAAACTTATGACAGACAAACGTTTTAATTTGTTTGTGGATGTTAAATTGTTTGATTTCTGATCGTCTAGTCTCCCCATGGCCGACTAGACCGTATCATCTTCATCGTTCTGTCCTTTGAATCTTGGCTAGGTTGTTTCTTGCTTCGTCTCGATTGGAGTTTTTGTTCAAGTTTTATGATAAAAAGTCCAAAGATTTTTTCTCGTAAACTTGGAGTCAATCGTATAAAATGATAATGGATAAATTAACATGCAATTTTATCTCAACTATATGATTGTTTATTAATTTTTTTGGAGCCATATAATATGAAGGACGATTTCTCCGAAATAAACCGTAAAACAGTTTTAAATCACAAAACGGCCTGAAAGGGTCTAAAACATGATACATGCCCACTTAAGGTTTTAGAAGAGAGATGAGCCCAATTATAATGACGGTCTACAAGATATCCACATAAGATCAATGGAAAATAAAATAATTGTGAAGTTTCTGAGGAAGATAAGGAAGATTTCCGAGGAAGGATAAACTCGAATCAGGGGAAAGTAATGGAAAGATGACCAACCTTTGATACCTATTTAAGAGAAGCAAGGGAGAGGGACGCAGGGGGACGAAAACTCTCAGAAAAAAACTTAGCACTTAGGAACCATTTGGCATCATCCTCGACATGCTTTGTTTTCTATGTATTGCACTCGATTACTAAACGAACTCAGGCATTTTGATCTCTTGTTCAAAATCCTTTAACCGAACTACGTTCGGCTTAATCCCCGAAGGGGTAGGCAGCCTTTCATAAGGTCCAGTCCAAAATCAATAAAAACATTTTTCTTATCTTTTTTATTAAGTTGCGACTCACCTAGGTTTAAGGTTTTAATTGGCTAGAATCTCGCTTACGCTCTTTCGGCCGAAGCTTTTACAATCTGTTGTAACAGTCGCTATGCTCTTACAAGAATTCAAAATAAAGATCAAACTTTTCTTAATTCGTTTTGTTATCCATTCATATTTTTTGCTTTTATTCGATTATTTGTCGTCGGCTCTTGAAGAGAATCCAGACCTCAAGGAAAGTAGGGTTTTTTTCTTTCCTTTGTTCACTTAAATTGACAATGCAAATTTCGGTTCCCACAAGTCTCGTAGCCTGTGGGCGACGAGACTACCTCCAAGTTTCCCGTCGCCCATTGGCAACAAGACATATGCCATGTCTCGTCGCCCATGGGCAACAAGGCCACCTCCTATTCTTCACTCTATCCTTCGTGTCTTTACCAGAATGGTTCTCTTTTGTCTCTATTGGAGTTTCCGTTGAAGTTCTGCGATAAAAATAGCAAAGACTTGTCTTCTTGTTAAAAACTTCAAGTTGGTCGTATAAAACGTTAGTTGTTAACTTAACGCCAACGTTATCTCAACTATACGGTTGGTTTATTATTTCACGAAACCAATGGTACAGAAACCAACATCGTATGAAAAAACGATTTCTCCGAAAGAAATCATAAAAAAAACACTTGAGTCATAAAACGGCTCAAAAAGGTCTAAAACGCAGAAAAAATCCCACGTACGATTTCAGACAAGAATAACCTCGGATTACAATGACCGTCTACATGATTTTTGTAGACGATAAATGAAAAGAAGATAAGTGTCAAATTTCCAGATAATATGGAGGATTGAGAAGATAAGGAAGATTTCCGTAGAGAGATAGACTCGAATCAGGGGCATAAAAAGGAAAGAAGAGCCGACCTTTAAGCATCATATATAGAGAAGGCGAAGGCGAGTGGCGACTGATAAAGGATTTTAGCGCTATATGCTTAATCAATGTATGTATAGATGAGTGTCCATCCAATCCTAAGTGAACATGATGCAATGAGAATTCATAGTATAAACTCTACTTCGTAGGTGCAAATCAATGATATGGGGTCGAAGTACACCAAATAACACAAATGCGAAACTAGGATTATTAATGAATGGGAAAAACGAGAACCCTGGGCAAGGGCTTTGACTTTGGGTGATTTGGATCTAAGATAGACGGTTAACGCTATAAACAACTCGTTCTACTAGTCTAGACGTACCATTAAACTAATTCTCTATCAAGATAGAAGTTCATTTGCTTTCAATCACTAGACATCAAATGTCTTTGGTCTAATTAAATCAAGCAATCATTATAGAGCGGGTCTATTGACTATCTAAACTTTCTAACATCAATTGTCATTGGTTAAGCCAGTAAAGAGAGTTATCACTTGGTTCAGACATTTCGTCGACACCTTTCGGGTACAAATTGCCTATTGATCTAGATTAAAGTGATCAAGTCTAATCTAGCATTAGAACACTAGCCAATAATCATAGAACATGAATAATCAAACATTAAACCTTCTAACCTATTACCTAATCACCCTAGATCACCCTAACCCATGGATCTACAATGACTACTCACTAGCAAACATGATGAACTCAAAAACACAAATGATGAATCAGAGTAAATCATTTCCAATGAACAAGAATAAATAATGAATCAAAATAAGATTTAATAAAAAGGATTCACGATTCAAATTCTTCTTCACCAAGAGTAGTCTAGTCTCAGATAAAAACCAGAATAATCCTAAAAAAACTAGGTTTAAAGAGTATTTATATCTGTTGAAAACAAATCGAGTCAACCCAACAAGCCTGGTTTGACCCGCAGAAATTTCAGCCTCCACGACTGTAGCGACCAGGGCTGGTCGCTATGCTGGTCGCTTGGTCCCCGGGTTTCCTTTGTGGGTCTGTAGCGACCAAGGCTGGTCGCTACGCCTGGTCGCTATGGCATCCGCAACTCCCTGTGGGTCTGTAGCGACCAGGGCTGGTCGCTACGCCTGGTCGCTATGGTTCCCGCATCTCGCCTGTGGGTCTGTACGACCAGGGCTGGTCGCTACGCCTGTCGCTACACCCCCTTTTGCTTCCAAACTCCACTTCTTTAGCCTCCATTGCCTCCAAACTCATCAATGAACATCTCCCATACCTGACATAGACAAATGTAATGGAATGCACCTAAATATGCCCAAATGATATCCTATATGCCTGAAATGCACTTAAAGAGATGACCAAAAACTATGCAAATATGACCGATATCAACTCCCCCGAACTTGTCCTTTACTTGTCCTCAAGTGGACTTTCGAAAACAAGAAGAGAGAGAGGTTTGAAAATGGAGCTCAGAACCAAAAGATACACTTTCTAGCCTTCAACATCACATCCTAGGTAGACATAGCACGTAGCATGAGCATGCTCTCTTAGTATACTCTATCTTCTCAAGGCCTAAAGGGACTCTCATACCTCTATACTAGATGCAATGCTTATCAAACAACAAGTCTTTACACCAACTCTCACATTCATTGACAGATAAATAAGGTGAATCCCTGCTAATGGAAACTTGATCTCGATCACTTGGCTTGGTAAGTGAAAACGGTTTATCTATGATAGAAGAGGGTTCGAATTCTTTGGTGACTTTCACTCAGGAAAAAAGGAGCTTGAACATTATGCAAAATCTATCTAAGAAAAGGAGCAATTCATGCATACAATGGTTTGTTCTCATCATTCTACCCCTTCCCAATCACTTTCAAACTCTACTTACCAAATGAAACTCTTCTTTTTTTTCTTTTTCTTTAACCGACTAGGGATATCTTCTCTTTATTTTTCTTTTCTCTTTTTTTTTCTTCTTTGGGGTTTTGCTGTTTAGAGTATATCTTTTTTTTTCGATCCCTAGTGGCTATCTCCTTTTCA
Organism: Moricandia arvensis; assembly: GCA_905132765.1. Taxonomy (NCBI): domain Eukaryota; kingdom Viridiplantae; phylum Streptophyta; class Magnoliopsida; order Brassicales; family Brassicaceae; genus Moricandia; species Moricandia arvensis. The sequence goes on from CAJHQP010011636.1 coordinate 12,638, forward strand.
TTTTTCTCACACTTCGAAACCCAAGATCAGAGCTTATTAGTACCAACACACTTCTCATTCCTAAATGCTAGCTCAAAGAGGTCCTATAGCTAGTCCAAGATGAAAACAAGCCAATGTCGCTCCTAGTACTCTCAAGATTTTACACATGACAAGCTATCAATAAAAGGCCTCACTCAAGCAAATTCAATCATGGTCTCAAAGAATGGCAAGGGTTTAAGGTAGGAAGGTGACATTTGGGTTTTCAAAAAGTGAGTATAACAGATAGAGATCAACCCAAACGTGCATGAGATCCATGACCAAGCATACAAGAGTCCATAAGCAGGGTAGATTAAGTTCATTAGACCCTAATTCATTTTGGAGTTGGTTTCAAGAACAATGTCAATCACAGCAAACAACTAGTTTCGAGAAGAGTTTTCAAGGCTCGAAGCTTGCAAGTCTTTCAAGATATGCTTAAGCTACTTGCTATGTTTAACTAGGGTGTGATGTTGAGTTCTAGACATGTGTTCTTTACGAGGTAATAACATCCTTGCTCCCTATGCAAAATGAATGCAATCTATATGCTCTAGAGCTCGATCCTAACGATGAAAATATGCAAACTAAATGATTTTCTTTTGTTGTTTCTTTTTCTTTTTTTCTTTTTAGAATGTACAATGCACATGCTTATGCGAACATGTGAAGATGAAAAGATTAGACATGGTACCTCCCCCAAACTCGAACAACACAGTGTCTGTGTAGTCAGAGAGAAGGAGATACCGACATAAGAAACAAAACAAAATAAAACAAAGAAAACAATGGGTATTTACAAGGGTAGGTGTGGAGATACCTCAAAATGATTCGGAGGCAGTGTCCTCGTCGCCATCGTCACCTTCTTCAACCTGGTAGCTTCTTCTTCCTCATCGGAAGTGATGTGTCTATTGGCTCTTTACCATGGCGAGATTGGCTGCGAGGTCTTGGAGAGGAGGTCTCGGCAATTGATGAGTCTTCGGCTTTACACCCTCTATCAGCTCTAACTAGCACGTCGGTGACTTCTTCATGAATCGTGCTAAGGAGGCAGCGTTCTCTTAATTGCCTCTTGAGTGCCGTACTTGGGGGATAGCTTTTTGATGGTCCTGTCTTGCATCTTGTTCACCCCTCAAGTTTCCCAATGTACTCAGGGGCATCACCAGAGGCCTTTCTGAGAGGCTCCAGCTTGGGGTGTGAGTGTAGTGAGAAGGATCATAGGGTGTATCCTCCTCTTCTTGGATCTCAGGTGTATGACGTGAAGAGGTGCAGCGGCTGGTGTTGTAGTGGCAGTGGCAGCAGCAGGAGATGAAGATGGACCTGCAGCAATCGTCTTGCTGGTCTCCTACGGTTTGAACAGTTTCAAGTGGCCCATGTGTTCAAGCAACATGTTCTGAAGGACAGGTCAAACGAGATGCTATGCTTGCTGCGCACCATGAGGATTCGCAGGTTGGGTAAGAGAACCTCTTGTGGTCAAGTGCGATGTAGAAGGAGTAGACGTATTGCCCTGAAACCATTCCTGAAATAACTTGGTCCTCTCATGTAAGGACCATCTATGTATAGGGCTCTTGAGGAGTCTCGCTCTGTAAGGGAACTCGTGCGGCCTGGAGCAAAGGTGTGATCAGGTTACCTATGCTCAGCTGAGACGTGCTGTCGTGTTTGTCGCACGCCCAATCTGATAGTACTTCAGTCTCCTCACAAAGAAACCCACTCTCCAAAGCCAGAGTAAACATCTTCCTCAAGCCCTGTATAGCTCTTCCCTCCCAAACAATGGTATTGAGGCCATAGCAAGCATCGTTCAGCTCATCATCAAGACATTACCAGACTCCCGGCGAGCGACGATATGAGGGTGTTCGCCAAGATGCGATGAATATATCGGACGGCCTACCGGGTTCCTGATGCTTGAGCTTCTTGTTTGCTCTGGGGATGCATGAGCAAACT
>CAJHQP010011637.1:0-14577 GCA_905132765.1 Moricandia arvensis
TCGTACTCATTCACATCTTCGTCGTCAATCATCATCATCACTATCATCACTTTCATCAACTTCAATCAATGTTACCTTTTCCTTTGTCCTCTCTCGCTATGGCCTTTACCTCTGTCAATCTCCGCTTCACATCAAATCCTCCTCCTCCTCCCTCCTCTTCCTTCCTCGTCTTGCTTCTCTCATCTGTAGATCCAACCGGACACGCATCCTCATCTTCTCCGATACAAAAATCAGCTGATTTCCTCCAGAGAAATCGTGATTCCTGTCGCCAATTTTCAGATTACCCGCCGCTTCGTTAACTTCTCCGTCTTTTTGGACTCGAATCAGCAGAACTCGACGACGGATTAAGCTTCTGAGCCTTGGTTCGCTAATTATCCTCGGTCTGGCAACAGAGATCCGATTTCCTCTTCACTGGAAACGAAGAGTCTGTTGTTCCCAACGTCCGCCATTGATGAATCAATCGTCTTCCTCGCGGGTGGCTTCGATGAAGATTCAGAGTTAGTTAGGGCTTCGTGAGGGTTCTCAATTACTTATGCAACTTTCTTCAGTTATTTTCTGTTTATTTATTAACTGGAATCGGCCCATTTAGCCTTAGCCTTTAGCTCATTACTTCGGAACGTGCTGGTGGATACTTAACGCGGCGTATTGTTAATAATCTTCCCGGTTTGGTTTTTTTTACCCAATATAATTTAAAACCGGTTTCATTGTTTTTTGACAGGATTCGATTGAAGTAGAATGATCCATCTGGGAAGAAGAAGAGAGGATTGAGAACAATGACTTCGAGGTACTGGGTGGTGTCTCTACCAGTGAAGGACTCTTCTTCCACGTTATGGAATCGTCGTTCAAGAGTCAGACTATCTCCGCATTCCTTGACACTGCTGTTTTATCGAATCGGTACTCATCGCTTCTGCTCGATTTGTCAAATTTAGCAGAGTCTGCTGTGATGTGTCACGTATCTATATCTCTTCGATTTCGCAGTTCACATTCTAACCTTCGTGTTGGACGTTAGATTCTCTCCTCGCTCTCGGCGATGATCTCTGCTAAGGTAAACACTCATCTGATCAACAATTGTGGATCTTTTTTGCGTTTTTTCCGTTGTATGATGATCGTTTGTGCAGTCAAAGCTCGTCGAAGGAGTTTCGCGCAGAAGATCCGTGAGGCAGATCGAGACTGGAGAGGATCTCTGTGTGTCGAGAGCAATGCTCTACTGTTGATGGTGTTCCTGTGATCTTATCTCACCAGTATCTGCTTTTTTATATATTCGCAAAGCGATCTCGGTGATTGGTGGTGACTGGATTTGATGTAAAAGACTGAACTTTGTGTTTTTTGATTGGTGTCAAGGTTTGATGTGGGATGAAGCTAAGTACCCAACAATGTCACCTTTGAAAGGAAGGGGGTTGTGGACAGTATTTCAGTCCTCAGGTTGCCAAGATTGAGGTGATTCAAGGTATTGATGGGTTTTAAACCTTTACGAAGAATGATTAGCCCAATAGTTCCCTTGGTATACAGTTTTACAGATGATCTTCAAGGTATTTTCTAATGGTTTGGTGTTTACGACCTCTGATTGAACATGTTAATTTAGCGTTCGTGTTGCTGAGTTTATAACAATGTCGCGTGTCAACTCATGCCCATAACCGAAAGCAAACTTGGAAGGTAAAGCTTTTGTTTTCTTTCTCTTATTTCATACTATTGTGAACAAAACGTGGGCAGGTTGTAACTACATTTACAATTCTGCTTGAAACATGTTCTCCCATGTGAAGGGTTTTTACAAGAATAATACTAAGTGCTTTCGCAGAATAATGTTGTTTGTCTTTTATCTTGCTTCAGTTTCTTACATATTTGTTGTTACATGCGTTAGCTGTTCGCGACTCTCCAAGCTTGGTTAAGCAGAAAGATATTGGGGTGCATCAGAACATCTGCGAGACTCTTCCTTGCAGTTGTTCCCAAGTATTCCCAAAAAGACTGGCTAGCATGTTATGAGACATTGACCGAATATGTGGTAAGTTTATGACTGCTGAGTTTACGGACCAATTGTATTTTTGACAGCAGAATTTTGATCAGTTTTACTCTTATTGTTTTCAGGTCCTAGGTCTTCGAAGAAATTGTTTGAGGATAATGAGTATGCTCTTTACACCGTCACTCTCTTCACTCGTGTTGCAGACAATTTCAGGACAAGTGCACGTTGAGAAAGGGTTCCAAGTGAGTATGCTGTTCAATCTTCTGATATCACCTCTAGAGCTTTCTTAAGAGCCATATAATAGTTATCTGATAGTAGTAGTGATATTTCCTTAGAACTGCTTTTATTCACTGTGCAAGTTAAGACGTGTGGGTGATTCTCAAAGCTGCGTTCATCATATGTTGTACATCCTTTCTTTTAGGTTCGTGAGTTTGAACACAGCGTTGAAGCACAAGAGACTCGTAAACAAGAGCTAGAGAAGCTGGTTTCAGACCAGGAAAGTTTGAGAAGCTCTCTTTTGCAATGGTGCTACACTAGTGTTATGGAGAGCGTATTTACATATCACTCTGTATAGCTATATCATCGTAGAAATCAACAGCCATCTGATCATCGGTCTATATCTGTAGTGTTTCAGCTCATGGATGCATTTTTGTGCTGTGCGTATATTCGCTGAGAGCATAATGAGATATGGTTTACCTCCGGCGTTCTTGGTAATTTAAAGACTCCAACATAACCTATGCTTTTTTAGAGAATCCGTCTAACTCCCTGACCAAATGACTTCTCTTGTCATGAGTTATTTTCCAGGCATGTGTCTTATCTCCGGCTGTTAAAAGCGAGAAGAAAGTACGGTCCATTCTGAACGCTTGTGCGATTCTACCAACAGGTGTGTGTTAAAAAGTCTCTGCCTTTGGTGCGCTCTATGCACAAGCAACTGCCATAGTTATTATCCTTGTAAGAGCATCTCCAAGAAGAAACCTCATTTTAAGGGTGGAGAATCCTCAAAATGAAGTTTTGAGGGTGATATGCTCCAAGAAGAAACCTCAAATTTATTTTTGAAATTTTATGTAATTTGTATCTTAGTCCTCAACTTTAATATAAATTATTTATAGTCTTTAAAACTTTATAGAGATAGATAATATATACATATTAAAAAATATGAAACACAATATTTATAAATACAATTTTATTACAACACATGAATGTATAGTAATAATATAAAATCCACCTTAATTCATAAAATAAAATATAAATTATTCACTATTGTTTATCCTCCATAGTGTTCCCCAAAATGATCAATTAACCCATTTCGAAGTAAAAAAATGAGTCTATTTTTATTTTAGTTTTAACATTTTTATATATTTTATATATTAATAATACATATATATATAATATATGTATATATAAGATATATTTGAATATTTAAGGTGAAATATAGTTATAAGGATTAAAGTGATAAGAAATTAAAGTTAGTACAAATATATGTGAATTATAAATTTATAAGGACTAAAATGTAAAGTAAAATAGTGTTTTGAGGGCTTGAATAGTGGAACCTCAAATTTGAGGTTTCACTATTCACGCCCTCAAAATTTGAGGATTTGAGGGTCTCTTGGAGAGTAAAAAAACTTCAAAATTTGAGGGCTTTGAGGCCTCTTGGAGATGCTCTAACATAGAAATTGCAGAACTCTGAGGAGAAAAACAGAGAGCCAAGTAAAAAATCAACTTGCATTTGGTTATGAATGCGAAACTTAGTTGCCCACAAGATCATCTCTATATAAATAGTTTGATGAGATTTAGCTTCGAGTTTTGAGTCTGATTGTATGAAAAAACAATGCAGTTTATACTGGAAAAGCGAGGAGGATGGAGGAGCCATGGCTGCGTTTAGCCGGTGACTCCGAGACACATCCTTATGTCTCCTTCACGATCAACCTTTCTTAAAAAAATTGATGGAGAAATGCGTTGATGCTTCTTCTACATCTCACACCACATCCATCTGTTATATTTGTTATGTTCAATATATAATATTCCATTTTATTATTCGTGATTTATTTTGATTTTTTGGAAATAAATATGAAGGTGGCACTCAAGAGAGACATGTGACTGTAGATTCCGATGAGTTTCCGATACTTATGGAAGAGGAGAGGTTATACAGTTGTTAAAACCTTTTGTTATGTTGTTACCTGGATGCCTTTTCTATATTAAGCTGATTCGTTTTTCACTCTAATAAAAAAAAGAGAACACTGTCATTTAAATACTGAACTAACGTGTTTTCATCAAATTTATGTTTCCATTAAACTAAAGAAAGTTTTTCCTTTTTCTAAATTAACTAAGTTTCCTTTTTCCTACACTTTTGAGGCTTATAAAAAGAAGAAGAAGAGAGGAACAAACACATTCATATCAAAAGATGGGAAAGAAAAGCAAGCGATTGCGTCATCATCATCAGAATCACAAACGAAGAGAAGAAAAATCAGAAGGACAATAAGAAAAAGAAGAAGAAGAAACGAGAAGCTAGTGACTGCTCCATCATCATTACCAGATGACGTCGTGGAGGAGATCTTCTTGCGGCTCCCAGTGAAAGCCCTAACCCGACTCAAGTCTCTCTCAAAACAATGGAGACTGGCCATCGAGTCCCTCTCTTTCGCAGAGAGGCACTTGAAGGTCGCTGAGAGATCATACGTGGATCATCCCAAAGTCATGGTTATCTCCGGAAAGATATCCGTTACAAGGTAGTGTAAATAACCTGCCTCGTCCCGACACGGACGTTGCTTTTAAAACATACTGTCTGGACTCTGCATCTCACCTATCTTTCACTTGTCTCAATTTCCCTCAAGGCTTCCATCATTGGATCTACCTTTCCGAAAGCTGTGATGGTCTTATCTGCATCTATTCATGAAGACACAATCTATATATGTCGTTAACCCGGCTACACGGTGGCTCCGACAACTTCCTCCGTCTAGGTATCAGGTTTTCATAAGCAAGGTCAATAACGCTTTAGAAGATGGGAGTAACGAAAGATCAGAAACTTATCTAGCATTCGTCAAGGCTGCGTCCACTGGTTATAAACTAGTGTGGTTATATAATAGTAACGATGATTCTAACGAGACAATTACCAAGTGCGAGGTTTTTGATTTCAAGTCAAACGCTTGGAGGTACTTGACTTGCACTCCACGTTATCGGATATTTCGTAAACAAACGCCAGTATCAGCAAATGGGTCGCTCTATTGGTTAACTGAACCATATAACAGTGAAATTAAAAGTAGTAGCGTTTGATATTCATACCGAAACATTCAGGTTGTTCCCTAAGCCTTGTCTCTTCTATTGCTACTTCAGATCCTCAGTACATCGACATGTGCACTCTGGATAATTATGGTTTGTGCATGTCTAAAAGACAAGGCGATACCAAGATCCAAGAGATTTGGAGGTTGAAGCTGCCATTACAAGACTCATGGGAGAAGGTCTATTACCATTGATATGCTTTCTTGTTCTTCCAGAACCAAGTTTGGAGATGACTTTGATTGGGCTTATAAGGATTTGGTTGAGCCATTCACACCCCTGGCCGATATGCAAGAATAACAAGATCTTACTCTCACATCGCTTTACCCGCACTTTGGTAAAATACGACCCCCAAACAAAATCTCTTTCTTGTTTTTCCAAACATTGTTTATGTATTAGAAGACATGTTCCTTATTTTCAGAGCTTGATCTCTCACATATAAATGTAAGCATCAATGATAGAGTGGGTTCTTCTCATATATGTTTATTACTCTCTCTGTTTCATTATAAGTGTCATTTTAGGTTTTTGCACACGGATTAAGAAAACAATTAATTTTGCATATTTTCTATATAAAAACACAATTACCTATACACTTAACCATATTTCAACCAATAGAAAAATAATCTGCAGCATAAAATTAATAAATTTTGCATCGAAAGTCGAAAACGACACTTATTTTGTAACAAAAAAAATTCTTTAAAATGACACTTATTCTGAAACGGAGGGAGTATTTCTTTTAGTTCACCATGATTCCTCTTCAAAGTTAGGATAGTGATTTAAATGCTCATCCCTTCTTAGACTACTGTTTGTTTGGGCCTCCAAAAACGTATCTATCTATCAAGTGTTGTTTATCTACACCACCTAGGGATATTGTAAAGCAGACATAAAGCCTTGTAGATTGATGAAGTTCCGATATGTGATTTATACAAGTGAACTCTGCTGTTTATGGCTCTCGACCAGCAAGATGTTCTGGCACCTGATGCTGGTTCAGTTTACCTAACGTGGGCCATCCTTCATCTTACCTGCAGGTATTACTTGACTAGGAGTAACCAGTTAGACAACAACTGTGATGCCTAGTGTTAAATTCTTTTTTATTATTATTATTGTTGCAGCAACTGTGATCTCTTAACAGATAAACAATGGCCATGTCCCGGATCCCACAATGTGGTGGGAAGATATATGACAGAGAGTAGTCGGAGAATAGGCTTGTCCTGATCTGGTAAGACAGTGTGAGAAAATGTACCAGGTGCAGGATCTTTTTTAAACTACACTGTTGTTACTTGGATGCCTTTTTATACTAAGCATTCATTCTAATCAAACTTAGTAGTTACCTTAATTTTATACTGGAAATTAGACTGAAGAATGTTTTTTTTTATAGAAAATAAAATTGGCATACACAAAAGTATAACAGCATCAACGAGTATAAGTTGAAGAACCAAAAAAAAAAACAAAAGACTCATATGATGTGTTGAATGTCAAATATAGAAGGAAAAACAAACAAGAATAAAGAAAAGCCACAAACATCTACTTGGCGCCCATCGTCTTCACCATCTTGAAACCGAACACATCTTCACCTGCAAAAAAAAAACACAAACTTGAATCAAGAAAGAGACAAAGAACGTAAACAGAGAGAGAGAGAGAGTAGAAAATGATCAGATGTCTAGTTTCTTGCGAGGCAAGAAAGCATTGGTTTTCTTGTTGGATCTTTTTCTTTTCTTCCCCTGAGAATCGGATGTTGTGTTGACTTCTAGGTGATTCAAAGTCTTCTGAACTTCAGATTCGGACATTCCCAGTTTTTCAGCTATCTTTTGTACGTTGTTCGCTCCTCCACAACTCATGGCCGCCGAGAGAACGTCGTCAGCTTCTTTGACAGAGACTTCGGATTTCTTCATCGTAACGAAAATTTCACAAATATGAGACAGAGAAAAAGGATTTGTGTGAGTTTCAAGAACGAGAGAGAGAGAGAGAAACACAAGTATGGAATCTGCAGAGAGGAAACGAAGAAGATATCAAATTTTTATGACCGTTCTGTTTCGGGTTTGAATTTTATTTTAAGGAGAGTACTTTTGGGCTTTTCAGCCCACTAAGCCCACCTCTCTTAACTCAAATGGGCTATCGTGTGAGTCCTAATAACCAATTAATTGATATCTTTTTGTCTGCCTTAAACTTGATTAATATCTCTCTCTCTCTTTTTCTTTTCTAAATTTTGTTAACATCTATTATATAATTAAACTTAAAATCTAACATACAATTAACTAAGATATATAAATTACCATGCACAAATCAAAATGTGTGTAGTAATCAAATCAATTTTAAAACAATATTTTTAACTAAAAGTCTATTGTAATACAAAATAATAATATAAATGTAAACAATGATATGAAAATATGTTTGACATATAAAATCAATATAATTGGTATAATATCACAAGTTAAGTATTCTTTTATCATAAATTTAAGATATTTTTGAAATAAGAATTCATTAATAATAAATTTAAAAAGTGCTATCAAACTTGTAGTATAACTAAATTTTTTCCTAAAAATCAATGTTTTGAGTAATAACTATCGGTATAAAATTGCATAAATATTTATTCAATTGGAACTTAAATTCACAAATCTACAGTAACATAATAATACATAAAATCCAATAAATAATAACAGACAAATATATAGAAGAAATTCAAAAGTAAAAATAACATCATAATGTAAAAGGAAAATTCAATAAAAAATACCCCAACTAAATTTTTATAAATAAAGATATCTTAAATTTTTTAATAAAATTTTAAATTAAATATTAAATTTGTTTTTTTTTCTGAAATAATAAAAGAAATTATTTTTATACATTCAAAATAATTTTAATTTTTTAAAAAAAATTTGATAATTTATTTACCTTATTTCCTAAAGATTAAAAATAAAACTAGAAAGTTTTCATATTTTCGCTTAGATTTTCGATTTTTTTTAAATTTTGTTTGAAAACTTATTAATATTTTAATTAAAATAAATAAAGATTGGGTATTAAACGGGTAGACTTTTAAAATTTGGCATATTAAAAGGAAAGAAATAATTAGTTGGGGTATCAAAATGGATAACGAGAAAGTTTAGGTATTAAAAATCTTAATTAAATTTAGTTGGAGTATTTTTATGGAATTTTCCCTAATGTAAAAGTAGCTTTATTATCAATCTTAAAACAAGTTGACAAAATAAACATACATATTAAAATAAATTGATAAATACCGTCGTTCTAAAAAACATTAGAAGTCTATAATTTTGTTATTTGTCAGAAGCAATAAAAACAAACTATTAACTTCTTAAAAATTTAGAAAAATAATATAATATGATAATCGGCTCATAGCGCCGAATTAATATAAAAACTAAAATTAATGGAGCGAGTTGCATAACTAAATCATGAAAGAACAATAAATAAATTAAGGAAATAAAATTTAGAAAAATAGTATAGGATTCTTTAAAAAATTATCACAAAAATAATCTTAAGAGAAAAAAGTAAACTAAAACTTTTTTTATTAATGTAAAAATGTGAACTTATATTTTAGGGTTATCTAATCTAAAATTAAGTTTTTGAAGCGAGTTTTTTTTAATAAAAAAATGAAGATTATTTCAGTTATTTAGTGTTTTTTATGTTAACTTTTTTTTAAAAAAAAAAATATTTAAAATTTATGTTTCCATTAAAGTAAATAAAGTTTTTCCTAGATTAGTTAATCCAAATGGTATAAATATATATATTTTTATACCCTTTAATAAAACCTACTGTGATCATTTTTTTATTGAGAACTAAATTTAGGTTTATCTTAGAGTATTTCTTTTCTTTTAATTCACCATGTACAGAAATAAAAAATTGATATTAATAACAATTAGAATTTATTAATATCATGTCCGGTTTGCTATTGATAATGGTAAACCTATTTACTCAGCTCTAACATTTCCACATGACACAAGTTTATTAGTAACGTTTTTGTTAATGATAACGTTTCTTAGCAATGTTCCGTTGTGCTGCAGCATTTCAGTGGTTGGATCGGAGGATTGCCCAGTCAACATACGCTCATGTATGTTATGGTTTGTAAAGTAGAAATGTAGTTCTTCATGTCAGTGCAGTTATTGACATTTCGTATACAAATGACTAGGTGCCACTGGGAAATTTTGGACTTGAGTGGTTAACATTCACAGTAGATATCTTCCTGTCCAGGGCACTCCGTGACCAGTAACAGGTTCTTTCTTCGACTTTCTGTCTAGATAATTTCCAAGTGTTTTAATTCTTCTCTCTGTATCATTGAATTTGATTTGTAACAGGTCCTTTGGGTGTCAGATAATGGTGTTCTAGAAGACCTTGGAGGTACAAACAATGAAGAGATGTTTTTAGCTGATGAGGCATGTAATCAAATGTTTTTTTTCTTTTTGGCTTTTGGTTTATGTGATTTTTTTTCTTTTTGATGTATGTGGATTTTCTTTTCTTTTTGTCACAGGTACAACAGACAAGTTTGGTATTCACTGGAGCGTATAGAAAGTGTCTCTGGAGTTAAAGGTCGTATATAAAATTTTGTTCCTTAAAGCTTTCTGAAATTTTATTCTAAATAACATGCATTAAGCATGTCCACAGATTAGCTGTTAATGGCCTTCTAAAAAAGCAACCTGGTGAGTGAAATGGAAGGAGGCGGCCATTGGATGTGCTCAAGCATTTTGTGTCCTAAAACAATTGTTTCAGCGTTGCTTGGATGATACGCGTGGACCATTCATTTTATCTTGAACACTTATGTATCTGATCTATATGTAATTTTGGCAGAGGGATTTTGATGAGGGCCTCAAGTCAGTAGCTGGACCACGACCTCATGAGATCAACCATATAAGCTACATTGGAGCCATCAGCGGAATAGGTGCATTCAATGAAGGATATCTTTGCAACCATGAGGGTTTTGACCGTGAAACTAATGCTATAGATTCTCAACTCAACCATAGCACGCGGCGAATTGGTTTCACACCAAAAGGAGTAATGGTTTAGGAGATATACCATTTACAAGTCAGGTTACCTACAGTGCCTCAGAAGTGGTTCTATTTAAGTAAAGTAACTCATTGCTTAAGGAGTGTGCTACTCAAACTCATTTGTGGAATCCAGGAAGATAATCTATATCATCTATAAGGTATCCCATTCGTCCTGCCATGTGCCACCATCCAGAGGATTAGATGAATCCTCTTGCACTTCAACTTGCCTTATATGGACGCCAACCGACATTAATGTCCAACAGTTCTTTTTCCTTGGATTTATGCATGAGTTCAGCACCTTCAAATTCATCCAGAAGGTTCCCAGGAAGCTCTCATATCCCTTAAACCGTCCAGATACAAGAGGCTCATCACATTTTCCATTTGGCTAAGATCCTCTCATTTAAAGCCTAACGGCTAGTTTTCTGACTTTCAGCATGTTTTCTCATTTTGTTTATCTTTCTAAGTCTTGTACTGAGCATTATATAAACTCATTAGGTCTCACATTGTAAGGCACGAAATCTTTACCCAAAAAACAATAAACTTCTTAGTTTCTTTTCTCCAAAGTCTTGTGTCTTTGTGTGAATTTTGGTCACTCGGTCTTGTGTGGAATCACTTGGCTTTTTGATTGACGATTGAGGTTGCTTGTGGATTCAAGTGTTCTTCTTCGTGGTTGACTGTGGAATCATTCAACAAACCATTCTATCCAGTATCATCATCAACTCTTCCATCCAGCCGATTTTAAGGTCGATTAGATCGATTGTACAAATCACCCCTCTTGTTGGATCGTCCATCACTTTGATTCAAGGATCTTACAGCTTTTGATAGCTTAGGCTTATATCAGATTTCATCATAATTGTTGCCAAGTTTATATTTTGACGCCTGGAAATTTGCATTAGAGAAAAAAAAAGAGGCAGTTCACAGAGTTTAGAGGCAGAGATGGTAGAACATCTCAGGGAACAGGTTAGTCTTAAAGCCACTTCTCACGGAAGAAGTTTATATATCCACTCAAACGATTCGTCTCATTTTATTTTTTCCTTTATGCAGATATGATCCATTTTATTAATGGAACCAGTTTGTAACTAAATCATGAAAGAACAATAAATAAATCAAGGAAAAAAAATAGAAAAATAGTATAGGATTTCTAAAAAAAATTATCACAAAATAATCTTTAAGAGAAAAAAAAACTAGAATAAATTTTATTAATGATATAAATGTACATTTATATTTTAGGGTCAACTAATCTAAAATTAGGGTTTTGAGAGCAATTTTTTTTAAAAGGAAATTAAAATAAAAAGATTATTTCAGTTATTTTTAGGGTCTTTTGGATGTCAATTATTTAAAAAAAAAAACTATTTAAAATTTATGTTTCCATTAAACTAAATAAAGTTTTTCCTTTTTCTAAATTAACTAAGTTTCCTTTTTCCTAACACTTTTGAGGCTTATAAAAAGAAGAAGAAGAGAGGAACAAACACATTCATATCAAAAGATGGGAAAAGAAAAGCAAGCGATTGCATCATCATCATCAGAATCACAAGCGAAGAGAAGAAAAATCAGAAGAACAATAAGAAAAAGAAGAAGAAGAAACGAGAAGCTAGTGACTGCTCCATCATCACTACCAGACGACGTCGTCGAGGAGATCTTCTTGCGGCTCCCAGTGAAAGCCCTAACCCGACTCAAGTCTCTCTCAAAACAATGGAGATCAACAATCCAATCCTGCTATTTCGCAGAGAGGCACTTGAAGGTCGCTGAGAGATCACACGTGGATCATCCCAAAGTCATGGTCATCTCCGAAAGAGATCCGTTTAAAGGAAGTGGAAATAACCTGCCTCGTCCCGACACGGACATGAGTTTCAGGACACTCTGTCTGGAATCTGCATCTCACCTATCTTTCACTTGTCTCAATTTCCCTCAAGGCTTCCATCACTGGATCTACGTTTCCGAAAGCTGTGACGGTCTTTTCTGCATCTATTCCGTGAAGACACAATCTATATATGTCGTTAACCCGGCCACACGGTGGCTCCGACAACTTCCTCCGTCTAGGTATCAGGTTTTCATAAGCAAAGTCAATAACGCTTTAGAAGATGGGAGTAACGAAAGATCAGAAACTTATCTAGCATTCGTCAAGGCTGCGTCCACTGGTTATAAACTAGTGTGGTTATATAATAGTAACGATGATTCTAACTTGACAATTACCAAGTGCGAGGTTTTTCGATTTCAAGTCAAACGCTTGGCGGTACTTGACTTGCACTCCACGTTATCGGATATTTCGTAACCAAACGCCAGTATCAGCAAACGGGTCGCTCTATTGGTTCACTGAACCATATAACAGTGAAATAAAAGTAGTAGCGTTTGATATTCATACCGAAACATTCAGGTTGCTCCCTAAGCTTGTCTCTTCTATTGCTACTTCAGATCCCTCACTACATCGACATGTGCACTCTTGATAATTATGGTTGTGCATGTCTAAAAGACAAGGCGATACCATGATCCAAGAGATTTGGAGGTTGAAGCTGCCATTACAAGACTCATGGGAGAAGGTCTATTCCATTGATATGCTTTCTTGTTCTTCTTCCAGAACCAAGTTTCGCGATGACTTTGATTGGTCCTGTAAGGGATTTGGAGCCAGTCACACCCCTGGCCATATGCAAGAACAACAAGAGCTTACTCTCACATCGCTTTACCTGCACTCTGGTTAAAATACGGACCCCCAAACACAATCTCTCTCTTCTTTTTACAAACATTATACAAATACTAGAAGATCTGTTCCCTATTTTCAGAGCTTGATCTCTCACATATAAATGTAAGCATCAATGATAGAGTGGGTTCTTCTCATATATGTTTATTATTCCTTTTAATTCGCCATGTACAGAAAAAAATTGATATTAATAACAATTAGAATGTATTAAATTTTTTCTTTTAAAAATGTTGCAATTATAATCAAATCGTACGTTTCTATATTGTTTTCGCAATTAGACTATTCCAATACCAAACACAATAACGACTAACAGAATACGAAAAAGAAACAAATTATCTCCAAAATTTAATCAACTTTTATGTTGTTTCTAGAATGCTAATCAATAGGTATACTATTTTTTGTTGTTCTAATCAGTGATGTCAAAAGGCCATCGCGACGTGTTGCTTAGCCATATCAAACCAGTGCATGCTACGAGGTTTGATTGGATTACAATTACTTTTTCAAAAAAAAGAAGGCACCATATGTTGGAGCACAGCTAGATCTAAGCATTCTTACTTGGTTTCATCGACTTTAATCATGCATGTATTTTCAGAATTAACTTGTTTAATCATTAGATGCAGTAATAGATGGTTGTGTACATAACTTGATCATGTTCTCTGAAAATGTTTGAGCTTGGTCTTAGACTTTGATGTTTCAATATCTAAGGCACTGTAGACTCATTCTACTTAAATGCAAACATAATTGAATTATAAGAACAGTACAAAACATAAAGAAATATTCTGATTCTTACATATTCCAAATATGCTTATAAATCACGGTAACTTGGAGTGTAAGTGAAGTATCTCCAAGCGTTGCCCTATCGAACCTCGCACGCGAGATAACTCCCCTCGACGCATAAGAGTATACAACACACTAATATTTAATTCAACGGCCTTCCAAAGGTGCAACAGTGAATGAATTGCATCCTCTCTTTTTTTATGCACTCTATACGCCACATATTGCTAACAAAAGTATGGCCGGCACATGCGATACAAAATAATTACAGGAGAAGATCCTTAACACTCCTGGATTCAGGATTTAGGAGGAATAAGAAACGTATTTCCTCAACTGCAAACAAACATGGTTACTACTCAATTAATTTCAATTTTTTTATGATGATGATTTTAATTATGTTTCCATTAATCTTAGTAATGGTTCAGATGAAATACATAAACGTAATTATCCACACATTATACAGAATCATTTGTTTTTTTCTATACTTTGGCGTTACATGAATGTTTAACAGTTAAAGAAGAGTGATGCGAGAGCACCTGAAGGAGTGTCGATAGATCCTTAGGCATCTTTATCCGGGGTTTCTTAAATGGGATTCTTGCACTGTTCGCGGCCCCACTGACACGGGGGTCCTCGGTGAACAGATGCAAGAACCATCTCCTAAAATCCCTAATTAAGAACATGTTTTTTGAGGGTTTCTTGCACTGTTCGCGGGCCCTACTGACAGTGGCAGCCCGTGATTGGTTCAATTTAAATTTGTTCTTCTTCTTCTTTTTTTATCAGAAAAAAAAATAGCAACCCCAAATGGGTTTTTGGGTCAAGATGCCCTTAGACTTGCTTGTGTATTATCATTTCTTTCTCTTTTAGCTTTGGAATTCAATGAAAAGCTTCTT
>CAJHQP010011638.1:0-14576 GCA_905132765.1 Moricandia arvensis
CATCACCAGGCTGCTGGTGCATTGTGGCTTCATGTGGCTCATCTAGACTCTCCTTGTTCTCCTTAGTGATCCGGTCCATGATCACATCACCGGGTGTTTGAGATCAAGAGAGCTATCAATAACTTAGCCCAAGAAGACATGGAGTTTACCAAACACTTGGGAAAGTTTAGAGCTTTGTGGTCAGAACTTGAGATGCTGAGGCCTAGTACTACTGATCCAAATGAGCTTAATGAGAGACGTGAGCAAGACAAGGTCTTTGGCCTATTGCTTACTCTCAATACTACCTACAACGATCTCATTAAGCACATCCTTAGATCCGAGAAACTCCCAACCCTTGAAGATGTGTGTGCTCAGATCCAGAAGGAACAAGGATCTTTGGGGCTCTTTGGAGGGAAGGGGGAGCTAACTCTGGCAAATCAAGCCGAGGTGCCTCAAGCAAACAAACCTCACAAGTATGAAGACCGGAGGTTCACTGGAAACTATGAAGAAAGGAGGTTTGGGGGAAATTGTGATCATTGCAAGAGGCATGGACACAAGAAGAGCCAATGCTGGATTCTCCATCCTCACCTCAAGCCGGCCAAGTTCATGAAGGAAAGGGAGGCTCGTGCAAATGTCACTTATGGTACAAGTGATCAAACTGGGGCAGGAACCTCTAACCGGGCCAATGAAGCAGAAGGGCGTGAAGGTAGTGAGAGCAAGGCGTTGGTGACCTATACTGCCCATCAAACACGACCCAATAAGCATGAGTTCATCCGCCGATCTGAGATGGATGCTCTCATCAAAATGCTCAAGGATAATGGTAACAATCTTGGTAATATTAGTGGGTACTCATTTGGAGCATATAGGATTGCTAGTACTGCTAAAACTGATAGTGCCTACACCCATTCTAGGATGCTTGGTCAATCTCACACTGCTCATAACATGTCTAAACCTTTGATAGTAGATTCAGGTGCATCTCATCATATGATCAGTGATACTAGTCTTATTAGAGACATTGAACCTGCGCATGGACATGTAATGATTGCTAATGGAGATAGGATACCAATAAGGGGTGTAGGCAAGTTGAAACTGTTTGACAAAGAATCTAAACCTTTCTATATGCCTGAGTTAACTTCAAACTTACATTCTGTCAAGAAGTGTACCACTGATATGCATTGCAAAGTTATCTTTAGTCCTAATGATGTGAAGTTTCAGGATATTGAGAGCAAACGGTTGATTGGGCAAGGAGTAACCAAAGGAGACCTTTATATGCTTGAAGAACTTAGTTCTGTGCCTGATCATAATTGCTCATTTACTTCTGTTCCTGTTTCTGCTTTGAATAAGAATGCTTTGTGGCATGCTAGACTAGGACATCCTCATGTTAAAGCTTTAAACTTAATGGTTCCAGGTGTTGTGTTTGAGAATAATGATTGTGAAGCTTGTATTTTAGGCAAGCATTGTAAGACTGTTTTTCATAAATCCACAACCATCTATGAACATTGCTTTGATCTGATTCACTCTGATGTTTGGACTGCACCTTGTTTGTCTAGGGAGAATCACAAGTATTTTGTAACATTCATAGATGAGAAGTCTAAATACACCTGGATAACCTTGATCCCATCTAAAAATAGGGTGCTTGATGCATTTAGAAATTTTCAGCACTATGTGACTAACCAGTTTAATGCCAAGTTGAAAATTTTTAGATCAGATAATGGAGGGGAGTATACCAGCCAAGCATTCAAACATCATCTATCTCAACATGGCATACTTCACCAGACAAGTTGCCCCTATACCCCTCAACAGAATGGAGTAGCCGAGAGGAAGAACAGGCACCTTATGGAGGTTGCTCGGTCCATGATGTTTCAAGCAAATGTCCCCAAGCGGTTTTGGAGTGATGCAGTGTCTACAGCTTGTTATCTCATCAACAGAACACCAACGAGGATCCTGGACAACCAGTCTCCATTTGAGGTCTTGAACAAACATAGACCAACCCTGGATCACCTTCGGGTCTTTGGTTGCCTATGTTTTGTTCTAAGACCGGGAGAGTTGAGAAACAAACTGGAGGTAAAGAGCACTAAGGGGATGTTTATAGAATATTCACCGACTCAGAAAGGTTATAAGTGCTATGAACCTATAACCAGAAGAGTTCTGGTATCAAGGGAAGTAAAGTTCATTGAAGAAAGGGGGTATTATGAAGAAAAGAACCAGGCAGAGTTAAAGGATCTTGCATCTGACAAAGCAGCTAACTTGAGGATCATACTAGAGAGTCTTGGGATCAATCTCTCCCAGGATCTTAAGACTGGAGGAGGACAACCACAAGGTCCCCCCAACAATGAAGAAGAACAAGCTCCCCACTTCGACCATGAGGGGGGAAATGAACCAGAAGATCAACTAGAAGTTGGAGAGGACTCTTAATGACTTCTTCCCAAGGAAATTCCACTCTGATTTTTGTTGGATCTTTTCTGTATCAGATTGAAGCTTAGGGGTTTTGATGGATATTGGTCTGATGGTTGATTTGGATGGGATAACTGATGGATTGATAGACTTGAATGGATCGAAACTCTCCTCTCTTCCCTCTGGATGTGACACACCAGACAGTATAGAGAGTTGCTGATTGAATTGGGTTCACACTCCTCACAATCAGGTTTGTTCAAAGAACAAAAGAATCTCTCATAGAGAAAATAATCACCAAAGACACAAAACAAGTTTTTTTTTTGATAGATTTCTGAATGAGTTTCAGACTGATTTCGACCAGAATAAAAAGAAAGAGAAAACAGACAGGTAAGGGACAAGAAAACATGGTTCTGCAAGCTTTAATGAGTAGCAAAGAAAAACTAAAAAGTAAAGGCTTAATGGGAGACAGCATGATGATTAAAGATGGTGGATGAGCTGGTGGTCTGGTCAAAGAGTTCCCCTTCACTTTCCTGGTTCTGAACAAGGTAAGCAATCCTTTCAATTAGCCTCTTGGACCTGGATCTCGTGATAGGCCCAATAGATATGACAAATGGATCCTCTTGCTGGTCATTGGGCTTTATTTGGGCTGAAAGAGAATCTGCTTCATTTTGGGTCTGGTCCATACCATCTTCTTCATTATAACTTGGTTCTTTCATCCATTCAGGTTCATTATCAGGCTCCTCTAAAGGTGGCTCTTCCTGGATTGCATCATCCCCTCCTCCTTTGAAAGGATTTGTCCTCAAATCCAAGTGATCTGCATGAAAAGGAGCTAAGTCAGAAACATTGAAAGATGAACTCACAGAATACTTACCTTGAAGATCAATCTTGTATGCATTGTTGTTGATGCGCTCAAGGACTTTGAAGGGACCATCTCTTCTTTTCATTAACTTGGACTTTCTCTCATTTGGGAATCTGTCTTTCCTAAGGTGTATCCAGACCAAGTCCCCAGGGTTAAAGATTAGTTCGTGCCTTCCTTTGTTGGCATATTTCTCATACTGCTTTGTCATTGCTTCAATGTTCTCCTTAACCTGTGTATGCAAAGAAACAACAAATTCGGCCTTCTGCTTGCCATCAAGGTTAGCTTGTTCTTTCAAAGGTAGAGATAACATATCCAAAGGAGTCAAAGGACTAAACCCATAAACAATCTGAAATGGAGAAAACTTCGTAGCCCTATGGACAGAGTGGTTGTATGCAAATTCAACATGAGGCAAACATTGTTCCCAAGTCTTAAGATTCTTTTTAATGATTGCACGCAAGAGAGTAGACAAAGTTCTATTAACTACTTCAGTCTGTCCATCAGTCTGAGGATGACAAGTAGTAGAAAACAACAATTTGGTTCCAAGTTTAGCCCACAGAGTTTTCCAGAAATGACTCAAGAACTTAGTATCCCTATCAGACACAATTGATCTAGGCATTCCATGTAAGCGAACTACTTCTTTAAAGAACAAGTCAGCAATCAAAGAAGCATCATCAGTTTTGTGGCAGGGAATGAAATGAGCCATTTTAGAAAATCTATCTACCACAACAAAGATAGAATCTCTTCCTTTCCTAGTTCTAGGCAGTCCAAGAACAAAGTCCATTGAAATATCTACCCATGGTTCTGATGGAATTGGCAGAGGCATGTACATACCTTTGGTTTGGTTTGTTGCTTTGGCTTGCTTGCAAGTAACACACTGGTTGCACAGTTTTTCCACATCTTTTCTCATTCTTGGCCAGTAGAAATGGTTCTGCAAGCTCTTCAAGGTTTTATCTACGCCAAAGTGACCCATCAATCCTCCTCCATGTGCTTCCCTGACAAAGAGATCTCTCAAAGAACAGTTAGGCACACACAATCTTGATTCATAAAACAGAAAGCCATCATTCTTGAAATGTTTTTCCACAGCAACCTTATCACACTTAAGATAAATTTCTTTGAAATCAGGATCAGTTACATAGTAAGACTTAATCTGTTCAAAACCAAGAAGTTGAGTTTCCAAAGTAGAGAGAAGAGTGTACCTCCGAGAAAGGGCATCAGCAACCACATTCTCCTTACCTTGTTTGTACTGAATGACATAAGGGAATGTTTCCAGAAACTCTACCCATTTGGCATGCCTTTTGTTGAGCTTTTGTTGACCCTTCAGGTGTTTCAAGGATTCATGATCAGTATGAATGACAAACTCCTTGGGCCAGAGATAGTGTTGCCAAGTCTGGAGTGCACGGATCAGGGCATAAAGCTCTTTGTCATAGGTTGGATAGTTCAAAGTTGCACCTCCGAGCTTTTCACTGAAATATGCTATGGGTTTCTTCGCCTGCATTAGAACTGCTCCAATACCTACACCAGAAGCATCACATTCTATTTCAAAAGTTTTTACAAAATCAGGAAGCATAAGAAGTGGTGCATTAGTCAACTTCCCTTTTAGCAGATTGAAAGCCTCTTCTTGAGCTGGACCCCAGGTGAAACCCACGGTTTTCTTGATCACTTCAGTGAGAGGGGCAGCAATGGTACTAAAGTCCTTCACAAATCTCCTATAGAATCCAGCAAGACCGTGAAAGCTTCTCACTTCTCCCACGTTTTTAGGAGTTGGCCAGTCTCTTATGGCTTTCACTTTCTCTTCATCCACCTGTATGCCCTGAGAAGTCACAACAAAACCTAAAAAGACAAGGTTATCTGTTCCAAAAGAGCACTTTTTAAGATTAGCAAACAAG
This sequence comes from Moricandia arvensis, assembly GCA_905132765.1. Taxonomy (NCBI): domain Eukaryota; kingdom Viridiplantae; phylum Streptophyta; class Magnoliopsida; order Brassicales; family Brassicaceae; genus Moricandia; species Moricandia arvensis. The sequence goes on from CAJHQP010011638.1 coordinate 5,119, forward strand.
ATTTCTTTCCTCAGGACATCTAAAACCTTCCTCAGATGTTCAACATGATCAGACAAGGTTTTACTGTAAATTAGGATGTCATCAAAGTAAACCACAACAAACAATCCTATGTAAGCCCTCAGAACATGATTCATTAGCCTCATAAAGGTACTAGGAGCATTTGTTAGACCAAAAGGCATTACAAGCCATTCATACAAGCCATGTTTCGTTTTAAAAGCTGTTTTCCACTCATCCCCCTCTTTCATCCTAATCTGATGGTACCCACTCTTCAAATCAATTTTAGAAAAATAGCAGGAACCATGAAGTTCATCTAGCATATCATCAAGACGAGGGATGGGATGTCTGTACTTTACCGTGATGTTATTGATGGCTCTGCAGTCTACACACATCCTCCAGGTTCCATCCTTCTTTGGAACCAACAGTACAGGAACGGCACAAGGGCTGAGACTCTCTCTGATATACCCCTTTTCCATTAGCTCAGTGACTTGTCTTTGAAGCTCCAGAGTTTCTACAGGGTTAGAACGGTAGGCTGGTCTATTTGGTAAGGAGGCGCCTGGAACAAAATCAATTTGGTGTTCAATGCCTCGAATTGGAGGTAGCTTGTGCATCTGCTCTTCTGAAAAGACATCACTGTATTCCTGCAAAATAAACTCAAATCCACTCGGAATGGCCGGTGCAATGTCAGCAACAGAGGTTAGTGTTCTCTTGTAAACAATCAAGATCATTGCTTGCTGAGCATACATATTTCTTTTAACCTCAACACTCTTAGCAAAGAAATTAGAATTTTTAACCTTCTGTTCCTTGTCAGCTTCTCTTTTATTTTTCAGTTGCACCTGATCAAGATGGACTTCCTGAGGTGATAATGGAACAAGAGTGATCTTCTTTCCTTGGTGCTCAAAAGTGTGGCGGTTTGTGAATCCATTATGCATCACCTTGAGATCATACTGCCAAGGCCTTCCTAGGAGAATATGTCCAGCATCCATAGGCAAAACATCACACAATATTTCATCAGTATACCTGCCAATGGTGATGGGAACCTTGACTTGTTTCTGGACCTTCAAGTCTCCATCTTCACTAAGCCATTGGAGAGTGTAAGGCTTTGGGTGTTTCTGGACTTTCAGATTAAGCTTCTCAACCAAGGATGAACTAGCCACGTTTGTGCAACTCCCTCCATCAATAATTAGACTGCACACCTTGTCCTTAATCTGACATCTAGTATGGAACAAGTTCTCACGCTGGTTCTGCTCTTCCTCCTTCTGTTTCACACTTAAAGTCCTCCTAGTAACCAGTAACTCTCCCTTGACTGGATAATCAACTTCTTCATCAGTGTTGGTTTCTAGAGCTTCTTCTTCAGTTTCATAACCTCCACCTTCTAGCAGAATCATAGTTCTTTTGTTTGAACACTCATTAGCATAGTGTCCAATGCCATGACACTTGAAACACTTCACATCTCTGGTTCTGGTGGCTGGTGCTTTTCCTTTGTCATCTCTGCTCTTTTCCAACGTCCTGGCTTCTTCTTTTGGCTTACTGATACTCTTCTCTTCTTTGTTGTAGACAGGCTTAGAAGATGACCCATACTGGTTTCTGGAGTAAGAAGACTTTCTCTTGATCTGCTGCTCAATAAGCACTGCCTTGTGAAGGAGTTCTTCCATGTTGTTGAATTCTTGCATCTCTAGGCGATCTTGCACTTCTCTGTTAAGACCTCCCTGGAACCTTGCCATTGTGGATTCTTCATCTTCATTAACATTGGCTTTGATCATGAGAGTTTCCATTTCCTGGAAATAATCATCTACACTCTTGGCTCCTTGTGTCAATCTCCTGAGCTTCTGGTGAAGGTCCCTGCCATAATGAGATGGAACAAATCTAGCTTTCATAAGAGTTTTCATTTCATACCAAGAAGTAACTGGCGCCATTCCAGTTTGTCTTCTCTTGTGGATGATCTGCTCCCACCAGTTGATAGCATACCCACTGAACTCAGTTGCAGCCAGCTTCACCTTCTTCTCTTCAGAATAGGCTTGAGTGTCAAAGACTAGCTCCATTTTTCTCTCCCATTCCAAATATGCATCAGGATCACTCTTTCCAGCAAAGGGTGGGATTCTCAGCTTGATATTTCCCAAGTTATCATTGACTCTTGGGCGCTGGTTATTGTTTCTTCTGGACCTGGCTACACTTCTGTCTGAAGAGGAATAATCATCATCAGACTCAACTTCTCTAGGTTCCCTTCTGGCTCTCCTTTCTTGGCGTTCTGTAGTTCTGTTTCTAGGCTGTCTAGGACCATGAAAAAATTCATTGGCTTCCTCTTCCCTTCTGATCAGATTATCTGTAACTTGCTTGGTGATCTCAGCAATTAAAGCCTGCATTTGAAAAGGGTTAATATTGACAGTGGGGGGTGGAGTTCCTTCTGGTGGAGTTCCAGACATGGTTTCCTGCAAAATCAACAAACTTTAGTAATAAACAGAACTCTCTTCTCACAATATCCTTTTTGTACTCTCAAGCTTTTGGTGGTGATAGTGATTCAATGGTTCTGTAAACAACCCAATCAAGTGAAAAATGCAGAAACCCAAATTCAAGAAGAAGAGAATAGATAGACAGATTGCAAGATTTTGGATGAGCAAGTGATTTTACCAAACCTCAGTCCGATTTCTCCTAGACTGAACCCGATTTCTCCTGGGGATTTTATTCAGATTTGGCTCACTTTGCAAACAGATAGATAGATAAGAGATTGATAAGAACAGAAATACCCAGAATAAAAGATGAAGTCGAAATCCCAAAGAAATTGAAATTGAAATCCCATAAGGTTTCAGATTTTGATAGATTAGAGATGAAAAAAATAACCAGAACTTGTAGATCAACAGAGTGGTGGCTCTGATACCACTTAATGACTTCTTCCCAAGGAAATTCCACTCTGATTTTTGTTGGATCTTTTCTGTATCAGATTGAAGCTTAGGGGTTTTGATGGATATTGGTCTGATGGTTGATTTGGATGGGATAACTGATGGATTGATAGACTTGAATGGATCGAAACTCTCCTCTCTTCCCTCTGGATGTGACACACCAGACAGTATAGAGAGTTGCTGATTGAATTGGGTTCACACTCCTCACAATCAGGTTTGTTCAAAGAACAAAAGAATCTCTCATAGAGAAAATAATCACCAAAGACACAAAACAAGTTTTTTTTTGATAGATTTCTGAATGAGTTTCAGACTGATTTCGACCAGAATAAAAAGAAAGAGAAAACAGACAGGGTAAGGGACAAGAAAACATGGTTCTGCAAGCTTTAATGAGTAGCAAAGAAAAACTAAAAAGTAAAGGCTTAATGGGAGACAGCATGATGATTAAAGATGGTGGATGAGCTGGTGGTCTGGTCAAAGAGTTCCCCTTCACTTTCCTGGTTCTGAACAAGGTAAGCAATCCTTTCAATTAGCCTCTTGGACCTGGATCTCGTGATAGGCCCAATAGATATGACAAATGGATCCTCTTGCTGGTCATTGGGCTTTATTTGGGCTGAAAGAGAATCTGCTTCATTTTGGGTCTGGTCCATACCATCTTCTTCATTATAACTTGGTTCTTTCATCCATTCAGGTTCATTATCAGGCTCCTCTAAAGGTGGCTCTTCCTGGATTGCATCAACTCTGGTTCTCATGATCAAACTGTGGACCAAGAGGAAGAAATGGTGAACGAGGAGGAAGAAGGGTCAGTTCAAGATGGAGATCAGAACCAAGATCAAGAACCGGCTGTTGAACAACAACTAAGGAGGAGCACTAGGATCAAGAATCCACCAACCAATTGGGTGAACACTAGAGTGTATTATAATGCTCAGGCAGTAGAGCATCCTTCTCAAGTTTCCTTCTCTCTTGCCCACTATCCTGAAGAACACTGTGTCTTCATGATGAATCTGGATGATAGCTACATTCCTGGTCTTATGAGGAAGCAATGAAGGACAAAGAATGGAGAGAATCAGTAGGAGCTGAAGCAACCGCAATGATCAAGAATGATACTTGGTATGAGAGTGAATTACCAAGAGGGAAGAAGGCAGTGTCTAGTAGATGGATCTTCACAATCAAGTATCTTGCAAATGGGAAGATAGACAGAAAGAAGACTCGGTTAGTAGCAAGAGGGTTTACCTAAACCTATGGTGAAGACTATCTTGATACGTTTGCCCCAGTTGCAAAACTCCACACCATCAGGATAGTTCTTTCAATAGCAGTCAACCTTAAGTGGGGACTTTGGCAGATGGATGTGAAGAATGCTTTTCTTCAAGGGGAACTTGAAGACGAGGTCTACATGTATCCTCCACCAGGGTTGGAGCAGTTGGTCAAGGAAGGAAATGTTCTTAGACTGAAGAAAGCTATCTATGGCCTTAAACAATCGCCAAGGGCTTGGTACAACAAGTTGAGCACAACCTTGAATGGAAGAGGCTTCAAGAAATCCGAGCTAGACCACACTCTCTTCACTCTCACCACTCCATCAGGTATCATTGTTCTTCTAGTGTATGTTGATGATATCATCATCACTGGAAGTGACAAAGAAGGTATTCAACTCACCAAAGATTATTTGAAGTCTGTGTTTGAAATCAAAGACTTGGGAGAGATGAAATACTTTCTTGGAATAGAGATATGTAGGTCCAAGGAAGGTTTGTTCTTGTCTCAAAGGAAATAAACACTTGATCTTTTGAAAGATGCAGGTATACAAGGAGGGAAGACATTCAAGACACCTTTGGAGGACGGATACAAAGTTCCTCGTGAGGGGGAGATAAAAGACAGTCCACCATTCCAGGATGCCAAGCTTTATAGAAAGCTTGTTGGTAAGTTGATCTACCTAACTATCACACGACCTGATATATGTTTTGCTGTGAACCAGGTAAGTCAACACATGCAAGGACCAAGGGAACATCACTGGAACATGGTGAACCGTCTCCTCATGTACATGAATGGATCACCAGACCAAGGAGTCTGGATGGGATGCAATAAGAGCACTCAAGTGGTAGGGTATTGTGATGCGGATTGGGCTGGAGACAGGATGGATAGGAAGTCTACTACTGGATATTGCACATTCTTTGGTGGGAATCTTGTCAGTTGGAAGAGCAAGAAGCAGAAGGTGGTCTCTTGCTCGAGTGCTGAAGCTGAGTATAGAGCCATGTTGAAGCTTACAAACGAGCTAGTTGGGATCAAGGGTATACTGAAGCACTTAGGAATTGAGCAGGCCACACCTATGACAATGCACTGTGACAACCAAGCAGCCATCCACATTGCATCCAACTCGGTGTTCCATGAAAAGACGAAGCATATTGAAGTCGATTGCCATAAGGTAAGGCAGATGATTGTTTCTGGAGACATTCTACCTTGCTTTACCAGAAGTGAAGATCAGTTAGCCGATGTCTTCACCAAGGCAGCCAGGCAGAAAACTATAGAGTCCATCCATACCAGACTTGGACTCTTAGACCTCACCAAACGAGGTTGATCCCCTTGCCATGGGGTCTTTACTCTTTTCCTTGTTGAGGTTTTATCCCTAAGGAGGGTTTTCTTTGATAAGGTTTTTAATGAGGAAGATCTCATGGCATTCCAAGCTTGACTTGTTCCACATGGTCAAGCTTGAGGGGGAGTGTTGAACAAGAGGGGTTCACTTGATAGAGAAAGATTAGAGGATTGGAGAAGGTTTGGATTTGGGGTGTCCGTACATGTACATACAGTTTGGCCGTACAAGGCCGTACAAAAGTTACCTGGGTGAACTTGGTCGAAAGTTACCCGAGGTAAATGTAACTCGACCAAAAGTTACATTTACCATTTACCACCCCGACTCAAGCTTGGTTCGCGGATAAGGAAGACCAAAGGAAGAGCTGTGGACAGGCTGGCTCATGTGGCTAAGAAAGGAAGAGCATCTGGTCAAGATTCCTTTGGAATCTCGCGTGTGAAGCTTCTCGTCCAAGTATTCAAATTAGGCGCCTAAACGAGCCTTGACTTCACACGCTTAGTCTTCTATCCGTTGAAACCTTATCCCCTTGTTTCCCTAAGCTTTCCTCTATATATTGTAACCCTCTTGTCGAAATATTAATCAATCAAGCAACTAATTTCATTTCTCTTAGTCTCTCTAGTCTCTCGGTTCATCCGAAATGGGTTCTTAGATCCAAATCTCTTAAAGTCTCTTTCTTTAGTCTCGAATCCTCTAAATCTCTTCTTCTTTATTTATTCTACTCAGATTCTACTCTAAATTTCATGGTATCAGAGCCAGGTTCACTTGAATCTGGGTTTGTTTGAGTTCGTTCATACAAAGTTTCATCCTTTTGTTCTTTAAAGTTCAAAGTCTCAACCTTTTGTTCCGGGAATGGAGAATACGAAGACTACAGTCATTCCGGTTACCCTGAAGGGAGGAAACTACCTTCTTTGGTCTCGTGTGGTGAAGACAGCCGTGGGAAGTAAGGGTCTTTGGAGTCACATCCTTGAGAGTGAAGCTCCAAAACTCATTACTCGTGAAGGCGACAAAGAGGTGGTGGTTTGTGATGAAGTGAAGTGGATCCAGGAGGACAACCTGGTGATATCCATTCTCCAGAGCTCACTGGATCCGTCGATCTTAGAAGCCTACAGCTACTGTGAGAAAGCTAAGGATCTATGGGATACACTTCAAAAGGTGTATGGAAACATCTCAAACCTTACCCGGGTGTTTGAGATCAAGAGAGCTATCAATAACTTAGCCCAAGAAGACATGGAGTTTACCAAACACTTGGGAAAGTTTAGAGCTTTGTGGTCAGAACTTGAGATGCTGAGGCCTAGTACTACTGATCCAGATGAGCTTAATGAGAGACGTGAGCAAGACAAGGTCTTTGGCCTACTTCTTACTCTCAATACTACCTACAACGATCTCATTAAGCACATCCTTAGATCCGAGAAACTCCCAACCCTTGAAGATGTGTGTGCTCAGATCCAGAAGGAACTAGGATCTTTGGGGCTCTTTGGAGGGAAGGTAAATGTAACTCGACCAAAAGTTACATTTACCATTTACCACCCCGACTCAAGCTTGGTTCGCGGATAAGGAAGACCAAAGGAAGAGCTGTGGACAGGCTGGCTCATGTGGCTAAGAAAGGAAGAGCATCTGGTCAAGATTCCTTTGGAATCTCGCGTGTGAAGCTTCTCGTCCAAGTATTCAAATTAGGCGCCTAAACGAGCCTTGACTTCACACGCTTAGTCTTCTATCCGTTGAAACCTTATCCCCTTGTTTCCCTAAGCTTTCCTCTATATATTGTAACCCTCTTGTCGAAATATTAATCAATCAAGCAACTAATTTCATTTCTCTTAGTCTCTCTAGTCTCTCGGTTCATCCGAAATGGGTTCTTAGATCCAAATCTCTTAAAGTCTCTTTCTTTAGTCTCGAATCCTCTAAATCTCTTCTTCTTTACTTATTCTACTCAGATTCTACTCTAAATTTCAGCACAAGCATCCAAAAACTCTTAGATGATCCAAAGAGGGCTTGACCTTGTTCAGGACTTCAAATGGAGACTGATCCTCTAAGACTCTGGTTGGTATCCGGTTGATGAGATAGCAAGCAGTCATTACAGCATCACTCCAGAACCTCTTTGGAACATTGGTTTGAAACATCATCGACCTTGCTACTTCCATCAGGTGCCTGTTCTTCCTCTCAGCCACTCCATTTTGTTGTGGAGTGTAAGGGCAGCTCGTTTGATGTAGGATCCCATGTTGAGCTAGATGATCTTTGAAAGCATGACTCATGTATTCCCCACCATTGTCTGATCTGAAAATCTTAATCTTGACATTATAATGGTTAGCAATATAGGTCTGAAAATTTTTAAATGCATCAAGCACCCTATCTTTAGTTTTAATCAGTGTTACCCAGGTGTATTTAGACTTTTCATCAATGAATGTAACAAAATACTTATAATTCTCTTTAGATAAACAAGGAGCAGTCCACACATCAGAATGAACAAGATCAAAACACTTCTCATAGATAGTATTCGATTTCTTAAAGACTGTCTTACAATGTTTACCCAAAATGCATGCCTCACACTCATTATTTTTCAACATGACACCGGGTAACATCAAACTAAGGGCCCTAACATGGGGATGACCTAATCTAGCATGCCACAAAGCATCATTATTTGAAGCTGAAACAGAACTAAACGAGTAACTAGAGTTGGGAATAGGAGTAAGATCTTCAAGCATATAAAGGTCCCCCTTGGCTAGTCCTTTCCCAATCAACTTACTGCTCTCAATATCCTGAAACTTCACATCATTAGGACTAAAGATAACATTGCATTGAAGATCATTAGTACATTTCTTGACCGATAAGAGATTTGAAGTAAACTCAGGCATATAGAAAGCTCTAGACTCTTTATCAAACAGGTTCAAGGTTCCAATTCCTCTTATAGCTACTTTATCACCATTTGCAATCATAACATGACCATAAGCCGGTTCTAGATTATTTATAAGACTGGTGTCACTTATCATGTGATGAGAGGCACCAGAATCAACCACTAAAGGTTTAGTTGACACACTAGTAACCGCATAAGATCTATAAGGTTCTTTTAAAGTATCTATCTGATCAAGAGTCTTAGTCATTTCACAAGCAGTATGAGTATAACCAAGGGTGTTTCCGAGAGTGTTACCATTCTCTTTAAGAGCTTTGATTAGAGCATCAATGTCGGACCTCCTTATGGGCTCTTGATCCATGTTTTTGACCGGAGTGTGTTGAGAAGCCATAGCCTTCCCTTCTCCTTCACGAACAGTAGACCCACTTCCCGAAGGACCTGCTTCACTTGCTTCATTGGAAAGGTGAGCTCTTCCTTCCCTCTCCTTCATGAACTTGGTTGGTTTGAGATGGGGATGGAGAATCCAGCACTGACTCCTCTTGTGACCTGGCTTCTTGCAGTGATCACAGTTGCCCCAAAACCTCCTATCCTCCCCATATCTCCTTTCCTCAGGCTTGTACATTGCCTTGTTAGCTTGAGTGACCTCTGCCTTGTTGGCCAAGGATAGGTCCCCTCTTCCTCCAAACAATCCGTGTGAACCTTCTTCCTTCTGGATTTGGGCACACACTTCCTCCAAGGATGGTAGCTTAGATGACCTCAAGATGTGCTTGATCAGGTCATTGTACACCGGGTTCAAGGTTAGAAGCAAGCCAAAGACCTGATCTTGCTCCTTCCTTTCCATGATGATGTCTTGATCTTGTGTGCTCGGCCTCAGCATCTCGAGTTCAGACCACAAAGCCCTGAACTTTCCCAAGTGCTTAGTGAACTCAATCTCATCCTGCACAAGTGTGTTGATAGCCCTCTTCACTTCAAACACCCGGCTCAGATTAGATGTATTACCATAGACCTTTTGGAGAGTATCCCATAGGTCTTTTGCTGTCTCACAGTAGCTGTAAGCTTCAAGGATAGAGGTCTCAAGAGAGGCTTGCAACACGGTGACCATAGTCATATCTTCTTGAACCTGATGCGCCCCTAGGATGCT
>CAJHQP010011639.1:0-14575 GCA_905132765.1 Moricandia arvensis
ATGTTTTCAAACACTATTCATTGTCACCCAAAATGTCTTTGGTCCATGCTTCACACTCGCTCTAAGCTTCCAACCACATCCTTGAACACGACACTTAGCCACATACAGAGTTTTCGTTGTCTTATATGATGTGAATGTAAATTTACCTTTCACAGCCAACCGACTTCAGCTTTGAAACAAACTCATCCTTACTAGCAAAACTCTGACCGACATATATATTGTCGTTAAGGGACAGTGATCTTTCTTCAGTACCAAAGCACTGTGCTATCATGACCATCATAGAGCGTTTCCATTGCATCATCGTCAGATTCCTCACCTTTCACTTTTCCGTAATCACAATAGTTTACACCATCCAGCATCAGCAGTGGCTTAAACATCGTCATCCAACTTTTCATCAATATATTTCTTCATCATTATCTTCATCAGCAAAATACGATCATCACCATCAGACACATAAAGCATCGTACACCAGCTCCAGCTTCTACTTGGCTCTGGCTTGATATACAAAGGCGGACAAAATGTGTCTTTGATAACTCGATCAAGTTCCGCACTTGTTTATCATTCGTGACATGCGCATGAGGAGTATCCGGGGACATTTTCTGAGAAATGACGTCCGACAAGGAATACGCTAGAAGCACCTTCTCGGTTTTCTTGTCCAGATCATAATCTTCTTGTGCCATTTCAAGAAGTTCACCATGTGTACAACCATCATGCACAAAGAACATTCTCCCTCCTTTCCGATTATTGACCACAAACTCCCACAAAGACTCTTTCACCACCCATTCTCCGTATACAACAGGTATTTGAGCTATTTCCTGCAAAAAAAAATACAGGTTTACATAATTAGGCTAAGAAGTATTTCATCTTTCTTAAAACAATTAACGTAGACTTATTAATATGTCTACAATTGTTTCCTAGCAATATAGCAAAATCAAAAGTATTATACTTTCATAATTACAACAGTTTTTCTATCCAAATCACTCAAACCCATTAGGATTAACTATTACACACTTTCAAACGAAAAAATTGTGAAAACATTTAATGCATAGTACACAAATTAACTTTTAATGTAAATTTCGAAATAGACTCCATGTTCAGTCTACAACGTGGTAGACTTTCTTTTCAGTTTACATCCGTAGACGGTCAGATAGGTCTACTTTTTAGGTTAGTTTTTGCAATTGACCATTTTACGGGTTACTTTTATAGTTGAAAAAAGTTGTGATTTTATAAGCAGACTTCGTTTTCAGTCTACAACTTCAAAAAGGTTAGTTTTCGCTATTGACCAGAATTTTCCAGGATTTGACTTTCAGAGGTAGACTAAAAATACAGTCTACATGTTTTAAATTTTTTGAATGAGGTTAGTTTTGCAATTGACTATGTTTTACTTTTTAGGGGTAGATTGAAATGAACATCTACAGATTTGCAGACTTCGCAAGAAGTCTACTCTCAAATCCGATGAGTCAGTTTTGCATTTGACCAAAATAAAAAAAATAGACTTCACGGGTAGTCTACATTTTTTTTTCGGGAAGAGAAGACTGCATATGAAGTCTACATATTAAAAAAAAATAATTATTTTTAAAAAGTTTTAGTCAAACACAAAACTAACCTTTTCAACGCAGTCAAAATTTTGGTCAAATGCAAAACTGACCTCTTCGTAGACTTATGTTGAAGTCTACGCTTCGTAGACTTATGTTGAAGTCTGCTTATGAAAATTCAAAAGTTCATTCAAATGAAAAACTACCTCTTTTGCGTAGTCGTCTTTGTAGGTCTACGTACTTTTTTGTTTTTGTTGTCAAAGGTTAAGATGTAGACTATCGGTGTAGACTGTCGGGGAATGCTACATTACAAAAAAAATCCGTTTAGTCAATTGCAAAACTGACATGTGCGTTGACAAATAGACTGCATTGTATGTCTATATAAGGGCGTAGACATATAAAACAGTCTACTATCACGACACAGATCTGAGAAACGACTTAAACCATGAAAATAGTTACATTTTTGCAGTGTGAAGCTCGTTTCCAGCCTTTTCAACCGTCCAAACTCCAATAATGACCAAAAGGAAACATTTTTGACGATTCACAAGTGAAAAAACACGAAATTATGAAGTTTATGATTATGAAAATGAAGGTTAAGAGAGATTTTTAGATGAAAATGTAGAGAAAATGAGAGGAAATGAAGATTTGCTTGTTTAGAATGAGAAAAAAGTGGTTGAAAATTCAATTCTAAAGCTTTAAGAGATCAAAAATGGTGGTTCATGGTGGTTGAAAATATTGATGATGATGGCATAGTTGTAATTAAGAAGAAAGGTTTAGGGTGTATTTAGTTTTTTGTATTTTTCGAAATTAATAAATAAATAAATAATAATGGCAAATTTGTAAATAATTCAAAAACTTATGGGTATTATGAAAAATTCAATGATGAATAGTAACTAAAAGAAAATAGGTTGGTTTTGGGTTTGACTTGAATTTTTAGGTTGTTTTTGAAAAACCTCATTTTTGTTTTTGTATATATCTTATCCGTATTTTACAACTATTTACCTTAATTTGCATTATTGCAAATGGATTATACTAGTTTTTTAATTTAAAATTTATTTGTTTATTTTAACTTTTCTCAATTATTAAGACACATTAAACATACATAATCATGAAAAAATATTCATATGTTATAGTAGTAGTATGTCTCACACATAATTTTTGTTTTTCTATTCCTATAATTTTTAAGTAATACCCCCTCCGTTCCATTATGATATATGTTTTAGAAAAAAAGTTTGTTTAATAAAGATAGTTTTTTGTGTTTTCTATGGTAATATTGCAAAATTTAAAAAAAAAATAATTGACTTAATTGAATTATTATTAGCAAAAAATTATTGAAAATTGAAAATTACAGAAATAATACATTTATTATATTGATTTAATGCGTTTTTAATATGTGTGAAAAATCCAAAAAAAAATCTTATTAAACAGAGGGAATATAATAGTATGGTTATTCTAATCACAAGGAAATACTTATTGACGAGTCTTTAGCATTTCTCCGTTTTTCGTTCTTTTTTAGTTTCCATCCAAGCGATTTCTTTTTGGATGAAAACTAGAAACGAGAAACGGATTATTACCGCCTAGCGATTTCTTTTTATATCGATTTTTATCATCAAGGAAATATTACCGCCTAGCATTATAAAAAACGAGAAACGAATTATTACCGCCTAGCGATTTCTTTTTATTATATCAACTTTTCTATTTATTCTTAACAGTTATGTATTTTGAACTATATTATATATGTTTAACTAAATTATTATTATTACTAAATGTTTTACCAAGCTTAAAGCAAACAAACGTCACACAATCCTCCACAGAAGCTGATTATTAATTCATAGTTTACACAACAGCAGAGATGTGTTGGTTGATTTCTCTTCTCACTGAACTCGATCTACACACAGTAAAGCAACAATATATTGTGATAACATTGGTGCAACCTATCTAGCTGGAAACTCGGTTTTTCACTCTAGGACGAATCATTTGGCTCTCGACTATCATTTCGCATAAAACAATTTTCAGTTTGGTCATCTTTGTGTTTCACATGTATCATTTGCGGATCAGCTTTCTGACGCCTTCACTAAATTCCTTCCACGCTCACGTTTCAAGAGCTTTGCATCAAGATCGGAACTCACCAATGGTGGTCTATCTTGAGGAGACGTATTAAATATAGAAAGTATATCAATCACTAACGTTCATATTCTTCTCATTATATCGTATATACTAACTTCCTTTCTTGTAGTTATTATACATTGTATATATTCAGAGCCTTGCTAAATCAATAAGATGTACAATTCCATAACCTAATATTTTCTACACTTGATCCAGGTAGAAACTTGTAAGATCATGTATTGCTGCTGCTGTTGAGACACTACCAATAACTTCTTACGGAGCGGCTTTGGTACAGCAATGGAAGCTCTCTTAAACCATGTATAGGATCTTAATTTGGGATATACATTTGTGTTAGATATGTAAAAATATACATCACACATATACTTTTTCTCCTCACCAGGTACGTTTTGCAGTGGGTAGTGTTTTTGACTTGATTTAAGTACAGTAAGTCCGTTCATGAAGTTAAAAGTAATGTTCATGAGGTCAGACCTACTGTCTGATCTTTGATCTACAGTTTGTTGTTTGCCTAGCGAGTTTATATATGTTTCAATATAAAAAAGAATTAATATTTAGTGTCTATGAACCAAAGATCAGAGCTTTATTAATGTACTATTTGAGAGGGGTATGGATCTTTTTTTTTGAACAAAAGGGGACTATACTTAAGGAGTTTTATGCATCTTTTGAGTGGTTTATGAAGTCTTATGACAATAGGAGAGAGAGGGACACTCTTGTCAAACCATAGGTTCGTATACTATTACCGTTCTTGTAGATTGAGTCATTGCTCTGTTAAAATCGCAATGCGTGTGTCAAGTGCACCATGATTGTTCTCCACTGTTTTGATTTTTGCTATTGAATTTGGAGAGAGAGAGAGAGAGAGAGAAAGGGAGAGAGGGTACTGTCGTAAGAACAACAGCTCCTGATATGTATAGTTAGTGTCAGCTCCTACTTAAGCTGTAGGATTGTTTGGAGTTTACAGTAATCAGAAGTGAGCTATATCACACAAAACTTAAAAGCAAGTATTTTGCTCTCCTCTTTTCTATTTTGAAGCTCTAACTAATTGCATGCTCTCTCTTTTTTTGGTTTTGATACCGTTCAGCCCAAAAAACAAAAATAGGAATGTATGATGCTCGAGGACCTATACTAGTTATAAGTTGTAGACAATGTATTTATTCCTGTGTTCCTCGAGAATTATAAAGAGCTAATCATTAATGATAGTTATATTCATGTGTAAGATTTTTGATCATGTGCATGAACAAACCACGAAAGAATTTATTATTTTACCAAATCTATATTATGAGATTTGGTACTCTATTTTTGGTCATCTTTGTACAAAAATTTGTACAAGACATGTATTGGGGTTAAGTCTAATAAAACTCACATATGTGTTAACAATAGAGGAAAGAGCAAAACATTTCTCTATGACTCTATGAAAATCACTCATTTCCAAAGCTCAGAAGGGCCTCAAGTTAACTCACTCATAGCCAACGTTAGTTGAATTGAGCTCATATAACTCATTTTTAACATATTTTTAATCATACTTTCTGACTAATCATCTTTTAATATTGAAATGTGTAATTTTTGGCCAAAAAAATTAATGTTCATGAGGTCAAATAGAGCTTTTTTTAAATATATAGAGGTTAAATAGAGCTTTTTCCCATCTTTGATCTATAATTGTTCTTTTTTTTATATATAAAATATCTATAATTGTTCTTGGCGTATAGAGTTTATGTTCAATGTAAAAATAACATTTAGTGCCCTGAGATCAGATACAGCTAATGTATTTTGAGAAATATAGACCTTTGTTATAACCGTTCCGATGGAAAAAAAACACAGTTTCAAATATATTTTTGCTCGTAAATGTTGGCAGTCGTCTTAAATTATTTAAAGCTGTAACATATGCATGTCAGACACATCATACATGCATTTTGTGACGGAAATAGCAAATACTAAGATAATATATGACGCCTCACATGTTATATCACACAGACAATGGCATTATCGTTTGTTAGTTTCTAACACTTGGCCTAGTGCACCACCGTATCTTTGATTAATGTCGTTTTCATCAATAAATCAATCGCACATTTTAAACCGTTGTTTTTTCGTCACTCGCATTGTCTTTACTTTTCAGGGTCTACGAATATATTCGAAGTCTGAATATGTTTGTGTACTCATTGTTATCCATTTGGCTCCACGTGCGAAGACGGTTAAGAATCCATCACTTAACTAAAGATCGGGATGAATGCATGGGTCACCAAACTAGTGACGTCGACTCAACTCTTCAGTTGAGTTATTATGCTAATAAATGAATATCGAGAATTACTAACTGAATCTGTTCTCGTATCATACGTTTTCTTTTGTTTTCAGTTTAAGAATTTTGGCAATATAAATTTGATGCAATATAACTTCTGTTTGCAATGAGCTAGAACTAAATAGAAGTTATATTGCATCAAATTTATAGAAAATCCACTGTTTTACCACTGATCAGCCACGATAAAACAAAACTATGGCTAAAAGCATTCCTATTATATCCACAGTTTAGTCATAAAAATAAATGTGGTTAAAGTAACCACCGTTTAACCACGATTTTTGGCAGAGTTTTTGTGACTAAAAATTTAGCTATGAAATTTCCGTGTCTATTCAATGGTTAACATATTACCACGATTTTTTACCGTATTTATTAGCCACAGTTTTTTCACTGTACTTTGTTTTGGAGTTTTCTGCCAACATATAAGTGGCAGTGTAATATTTCACTGAATTACCGAAAGTAATTCAAAACGAAATCGATTGGTCCTCCGGATGCCTAGCCCTAAATATAATTGTTTGTATGGATAAGTGTTTAGGGATTAGAGTTTAGGGGCAAAGGTTTACAGTTATACATTCACGGTTTAACCACTACTAATATGTGGCTATGTTGAAAAATAAGTTTTGGCTCGATCAAAATTTGGTATTGATCGATTATTCAGTGGTTAACTCGTGGCCATTTAGCAATAAACCAGAAATTTCATCGGTTTGCCTCCAAGTAACATTTGGTTATGCGGTTAATTAGAACCCCAAATATTATACAGTCACTTATTTCAGTGGCTAGTGTTTAGGGGTTTTCCTTTGAAATTTTCCCATCATTCTTATTTCGACACTTGAAAAACACTTATTTCTCTCATACAACAGAGTCTACTCATATGTGTCTTTGATTCAAAAGCATTGCAGCCTCTAATCTCCGTCTTTGCCATTGGTCTTCCAAGTCTTGCTGCCTCTGATCTCTGTCTCCCTTCTCCTTAAGGTACTTTTCTGTTCTTCTCTTCTCCTTGCATGTTTTGGTTTTGGATTTTTTGATCATTATATCCCAATATATTTCCGTTTCGCGACTGTTTAGGGATTCTAAATAGGATATTTTTTTAATTCTCCCTATGATTTAGGGTTCCTAAGTTGGTTGCGATTTTATTTCCTGATTGCTTAGGGTTTCAAGTTTCGATTTCAATTAGATTTTCCCGATTGTTTAGGGTTTGAAGTTTTAAATCGTTTTGATTTTCCTGATTGTTTAGGGCAAAGTTTTATTTCGATTTGATTTCACTTGCATACTTATATCTTCCCTTTTTTATATCTTGTATGGAGTCATGCTTTGAACTCATCATGGATAATGTTGGAGCTGTCAAGGCAGACATACCATGCATGAAGGAAAATATGGCAGTAACATGGACTACCATCAATAAACTCTTCCAGAATATTCAGTGGTAAAAACCGTGACTAAGAATAGCTTGGGCTATTCAATAATTTTTTTGTCATCTATTAGATTATATTGAAAACATGAACATTTTTACACAAGCCGGTAAAGAACACATTTCTTCCAGAGTCACAAGTCGGCAAGGTACACATTTCTTCCAGAGTCATAAGCCGGTAAAGATCATAATCCTTCCGGAGCCAGACGAAACTACAAGGATATTAAAAAACGAAAAGATGAAAACTAAAACTTAAGCCTAGAATCTTATAGAGAGAATTGAAGGAATGTCTTGATGATAGCGACTATTGGGGAAGAGCATGTTAATCTTCAAACAACAGATAGAAACAAGTCAAGGAATCTTGTTTGTGGACTTGAAGTAACTTCCTATCCAAAGAACCAAGTCAAGAGATCTCAAAGCTCGCACAACTATAAGCAGTACTTCCATTGGTTCTAGTCATATCGTAACACAATTAAAACCATTTGGATCTTCATATAAAAACTGGAGAAGACACTCTTGTCACGAACCAAAGCAAAGCCCTCCACATTTTATTAAAATAAGAAACAAGGTTTAAACATAAACCATAATCATTCATCTATATCCGACCATAACTTAAGATAAAGGCAGAGCGGAGTTGAGCTAATAAGAACTCTGGTATCCAATACCCAAATAACTGAACCGATATAACAGTGGTTATATATAGGCACGATAAAATAATGTAAATTGTGGCGATATATAGCCATGATAAGTCATTGAACTGTGGCAATAAATAGCCACAATAAGTTAGTGACAAGAACCGTAATCATATATAATCAATCTTATTCATGTGACAGACATGGCTAAAATAGGCACAAAATGATAATAGCAAAATTATAAATCAGAATTAATTAGCCACAGTTTGTTTCTAACCACGACGATATAATTACATGTTTTTTTTTGAGAAAGAACATTATAATCACATATTTTTCGTTATTAAATTGTGGTTATTTTTCTTATAACATTGATTTTAGTTATAACGTACATTTTTATTAAGGGCAATTCTCTTAAATAGCGTTTTAAAAAAAATATTTTGTCAAAAATCTTTAAAAATAATTGAAATAATTTTATTTTTGAATTCTTTTTTTAAAAAAAAAAAAAATTTAAACCCACTCTCAAAATTTCGCTCCACAACTTTAAATCTAAGTATAATTTAGTTAACTCTAAGAATATAAGAGTATATTTATACTTTTAATAAAAAAAATTGTCATTTTTCTTTTAAAAACTATTTTTATGACAAAATGTTTTTTAAAACTATCTTACAGTATTTCTCTCTTACTAAAGGTAAATCAAGAATAAACAATAATGCATGCATAAACAAATCATTTATAAGGAAAACTTAACGTAGACATGACTAGTTAAAACATGATTATCCGAGATCTTTAAGAGGGGTTCTTGCACTTTTTGCGGGCCTCACTTACGCGTGAGGTTCATAAACATTGCAAGAACCGTTTCTTAAAACTACTAAATAATAACCGTTTTTGGAGAGTTTCTTACACTGTTTGCGGGTCCCACTGACACGTAACAGCCCGCGATTAGTTCGTTTTTATTTTTTTTCTTTGATCAGCAAAAATAAAAATTAAGAACCCTATTTGGGATTCTTAGAGATAATGATGTCCTTATATTATAGATACGCAAAACAAACTTCTTCTTTTTTGGGTCAACTATACGCATACATTCGATCGACTTCGTAGTAGCTGGACATCTTGTTTGATCTTCTTATATTTTCTATCGAGTTGCAATCACTTATAGTGGACGAAGCAAAATATCCTGTGAAATATATCTTTGTAGACGTATCAATCATTTCAATTTTATGTGTGTGCATATCCTTTGTATTAGGCCAAATACAAATAAATGAGACTTACAATAATATTAATCTTTAAATAATAGTATAGTTAACACTTTCCACCCAAAACATCGTATATGGTAGATACATGAACAATTGAGACTTACAATAATATTAATCTTTAAATACTAGTATAGTTAACACTTTCCACCCAAAACATCGTATATGGTAGATACATGAACAATTTAGTGGCAATGCTTTTGTACAAACGGTCAGTTGTTTTAGTTACAATGCGAAAACAAAAGATTAAAGTTATATTTTTAATATTTTATTCACTGAAACTAGTAATATATTTATTTATTATATTATATTACCGTGTTTCTACATATTCTTGGCATGCTATTTTATTATCTTGAAGACCACGATACGAATAATATAGTGTAACTTTTAAGCAAAAAAAATTGTGTGACTTTGGTTCTTTTAATTTTAGTGAGAGTTCTAATTTTATTTTATTTAACTGGTTTACGTTCTATTGTTTTGAGAAATCTTTGAAAAAACTACTGGACAGCTATACTTACCTTAAAAAGAAACAGTAAAGATATATATTAACCAGTAATTGTTGAAAAGACTAAAAAATGTAATACTCATTCTATTAAAGCATTTCCAAGTCCAACCGGTGTTCTTATATTTTCTCTTAGACTGATGTAAACTTAAAATAAGTTTGAGTTTTGTTCTAAAAACATTTCATTTCCAATTTTAATTTCCAATAATACATCAAGATAAAGGAAAATAATAAAAATGAAAGAAGTAGTACATCATTTTAGAGAAAAATGAGAATATGAATAGTATTAAAGCATATTTAATAGAAAACTATTCATAAAATTATTCGATGTTGGTTTTTTTATTTGCATACTGTTCTCTAAATTGGACAAAACTTTGTATTATACATAAAAATCTATAAAAATACTACTTTTAAAACTTATTATCAATATGCATATAATTATTAAAACTTAAAAATAATAATAAATAAAAAGTTAATTAAATACTTAAATATAAAACTGTAATAAATAATGTATAGATATAATTCAAATAAAACTTACAATAACATTACGAATACATAACTATTACCAAAATAGAAAAAAAAAACTTAATACAACATAGAATAATTCTTGACAGAAAATAGTATTGTTTAAATAGAACTCTATTATTGTTTTGTGTGTGGTAAAGTAATTTTACTAATTGTAATAAATATTTTATTTTAATACTTTTAGTTTAGTTAAACTCTAAACTTTTAAATAGTATAATTTAATATTATCAAATAAAAATTGTTATTAGAATAAACAAAAAAATTGAGAAATAAACATATCAAGCATTAAATTAAAACAAGAAAAATCATTGGAACAAAACAAAATTCAAATGAGTTTACTTCTTTTCAAGGAAAAATAAAATAAATCATTGGAGATGGGTCTAATATTTTTCATCATTTTCTTTCAAAAATACATATTCTAAATATATTATATAATTATTCTTTATTAAGAAGTTAATATTCTTTTATTTCAAAGTTTCTAATATAATCCAATTATAATTAATTATAACTTAAGTTTTATTAGATAATTTATTTTAAATTAAAATTAGTTTCTATCATAATATTCATTTTAATTTATATGAATTTATAATTAGCATTAATGAAAGTATTTATAAATGTATTAAAGTGTTTTTACATTAGTGAAAACAGATTTTCAACAATTCACATTAAGATGCAAGCAAATAGAAAAAAATTATAACTACATTGTCATGTTAGTTTAGGCCACAGATCAACTCCTCTCTAATATGAAGTTATTAATTCTACATGTAACCAAGCAATTGAGATATTTAACTTTTTTGTGAGTAACTGGATTATCTGGTGTCGGTGGATATGTCTAAAAAATTAGTCAGTTGGGTTTTGATCGGCTAAATATTTTGGTCAGTAAAAATAGAAAAGAAAATATTCGAAAAGATATAATAAGATTGAACCAAAAATACATGACAAACCACACGAAGATAAAGAAAACATGACCACAACCAATGGTTATAGGAGAAAGCAAGAATGAGGAGGCCCAAATTAGTTGGATTCGGGACGTAAAGTTTCAGATTTGATTTAGGGTTTCGTTTGGTTTCTTTAACTTGATGGATTTGAATTGTGAATGAGTTTATCGGATAAGGTGGACTCGATCCGCATTGCAATGTCAAAAGATAGAGAAGCATGTTTTAATTTTATTTAAATTAGCTTGGTGTTATTTGTTCGATCGGATTTGATTGGATCTAGTGCATAAAAAAATATCGGATTTTAATCATAAATTTATCAAAAACTAATATTAAGATTTATTTTATTTTTAAAATAAAATTATATACCATATAAATTTATGTAACTAAGTAAAATGGAATATGCGTGTCTGTTGGTATTGGTCTTGTTTTCAGACTAGCCAATCCCATTGTCGACCCTTATAAAGGTAGTTTTGCTTATTTCTATTTTTTTCTTATAAATGATATTTTTAATTAATTCTTTATTTTTATCTTAAGAGTTTTGCGGATTCTGCAACATTTTTGCAGCTGCCATTAAATTTCTTCACAGAATTTTTTTAAAATGTTTTAACTGTTATTTACACATCAGAACTATAGATTAATCAATTCTAATCATTCTTGAACTTCATTATAGCAATAAACAAAAACGTTTTGTATTACTCTTCCTAATTATCTGATTAAGAGCAAATCGTAACAGTAGAGGACCGTCTAGTGTTAAAATTAAGGTGACATAATTTTTTGATTCTAGTTTTGTTAAAATTAAATAAATAAGAAAAAATGGAATGCGGAACAAACTTGTTCATGGACCACACCTTGACATGAAAACAATCAATATGGTGTAGTTACTAGTTTTTTGTTGTCAAGTGTGGTTACTAATTGGACACATTATTGTAGATAATTTTATTTTTAGTGTTTTTAGTGTTTTAGTTATTAAAAATAGAAAAAATACAAATACATCAACTAATAGTTTGTTTATTTAGTATACATAAATTAAAATCTAAATATGAATTATTTGGGTAGTAAAAGTTAATTGTGCAAAAACTTTTATTTCTCAAATAAATTTTGAATTTTATTTTGAACTATAATATAATAAATAAGTAATAACTAGTACAATATTGGTAGTTTTTGTGTTAACAAAAACACGAAACATATATAATTTACATGTTTTATATGCGAATTGCATTGTAGTATTTCTCAATTGACGGCAATAGTACTAGCTTACAAAAATATGTCAAATATGCATTGTATTTTGTCAATAAACAAAACATAAAAGGAGTTGGATGAGTGAGAGTACAAGGCCAAGTTGGTATTTGGTTACTTTCCTCGTAAGTCGAAAAATATTCGTCTGTCGGTAGAAGGTAATGAGATGTCGCCACGTGTGAGACTGAAGTGTTGATGATCTTTGTCGTAAGTGGGACCCATAACGCACCTACTGATTCAAATGTCCTGATCTCTCTGGAGCCCTTTGGATTTTGCATGCATTCCCTTTCTGGTTCCCACCATTTTACCTCTTGTCATTTCGAGTTTACGTGACGTGAAATTGCTCCTTGCATATTCCCCTCACCAAACTCTAATCTCACTTTATTTTTCTTTTTTCTTTTTTTTTTTTCTTTTTCACATCAAACTCCTATTATATTTATCTAGATAATTAGACTAGAATTAAACCACCAATAAAACAATTTTTTATAAAAAGATCTCACAACTTAGTTAAAAATTCGAAATTTTATTATGTGTGTTTGAAACATGAAATATCTCAAAAGTCCGAAAAACATATGAATAATACCTTTATAGCCTCCATAATCTCACTTTATCTAAGATTCTCAGTTTGTTAATGAAAATATTTGTTTTAAAAATTGGTAAAGGAATATCAACTGATCCAAATTCTAGCATTTTATTAGAAATTTATATACTACTCCATATTTATTTATTTTACTCAAAAATAAAGTATTAAATAAAAAATAAAAGCATTACTATATTTATTGAGTAATTTTATTTTTTTGTTCATCACTTTATTTTAAAATAAATTATAGAACGGGGATGGAGATGTCCTTAACAAATGATATGTAACTTTTTAATGTATAAAAAATGAAAAAAATATTTCTTTTATTTTAATTTTTTTAATTGTAAACCTCACCTCTAAAACTTCACTCTATAACTATAAATCTTAAGTCTAGATTAATTAATATAATTGATATAATTTACAATTTTTAATTAAATTTATTTAATTATTTTTTCTTTAAATGTTATTTTAGTTCCAAAAATTTTTTAGATTTATCTTAGAGTATTTCTCTTTATTTTGTTAAGAAAATTATTTTATTAAGCAAATCATATAGAGAGCATTAGAAAATTTCTGGTAATAAGTTCATAGAGAATCTTTCATAACAAAAGATATATTCAAATTATGAGATTAAAGCATATGCATCCAAATATAGCGAGTCATTTAATCATAGAGAAAACAAAAGAGTGGAAATTTGGAAATGCTTGAAAATTCCATTTTTCTGAAGGACATACTCCTTATTAAGTGCTTAACTATAAGCCGAATCGCACATCAAAATATTTTTTGTTAAAGAATTATGAAAACTGGTCAGTACACTTTTAATTAAGATATTGAGTAGCCAGGAAAATTTAAAAAGAATAGAAAAAATTATATTTTCATAACCAAATATTAGTGTTGCAATTGTAAAAAAAATTGACAAGTTATCATATGCGATGTGATAATTATTATCCTATATGTGAAGATTCAATGAATTGGTGATTTATGTTATTTCTGAATGTCTACTAGTTTTACAAGCATATGCATTATCATCTACACCATTCAGTATGAAACTTCCTTTTAGTTTCGAATGTCTATACCAATTTTGATTATATTTTGTGGCATAAAAAATATTCATTGCATGGAGATGGATAAAAATTCTTATCTGTAGATAATTTGATATTTCTTGAAATCTCAGAATGGTTTTCAGCCAAATACAACAATTGCTATAGAGATGCAACCACAAAATCTAATGGATTTACAAGTTGTATGCTTACAAAGCATGTGTACGATTAATGGTTCATGGACTTCTAATTTGAAATAGACTGGATGTGGATGGATTTGGGAACACACATTGAGACAAATCCAACTTATAAACATGAAAAACAAAGAAGAGCTTCATCTTTCCATTTGGAGTTAGAATCGCTTGGTTAGGCGATGGAAAACATGACATTCTACTTGTTAAAATTTTGATCGGACTGCCAAGACTTGATCTCAAATTGAAGAACCACATGTATGGCTGAACTTTTCAAAAGAGTTGAAAGAGATAAAAAGAATACAACGAAGATTTCAAACCTTCAAGATT
>CAJHQP010011640.1:0-14575 GCA_905132765.1 Moricandia arvensis
TACACCAACTTCTTACTTTCCCTCTTAAAATTTTCTATAAATACCTTGGCTCATTGTTGCACATCATCCCAAAATCACAATCCTTCTAGGCTTCATTAAAGAAGATTGTTGTATCTTTCTCTCTTTGTAAATTCAGCTTTGATCCTAATAGTGAATATTCTGATTGATGTCCGGGAAGCAGGCAAAACTTTGGCCTGAACCTCCGTAAATCTTCTTTGTGGTTCTTTTATTTTTCAATAGCTTATTTCAGTTGAGTCGGATATTATCATTGGCTAAGAAATTACCGATATTGTAATTTAGTACCAATTTACATCGCCTTATAACCAACGCTTCTCGCATCAATTGGTATCCAGAGCTAGTTATTCTGAGTCATGCTCTTGTGGTTGCAGTTTAATCTGACTTCCACATCAAGAAGATATTCTTAGCAGTTTGAAGGCTATTGAAAATTTGTCAGTTCGCGATGGGGACCAGCAAAGAGAGTTCCGGCTCCAGCCAAAATTTCATCACCCTCTGTTTGGGCGAGCCTCTGTTGGGAATGCAAAATTGGTGGTAGAAATTTTTTGAATGGCACCGGAGCATTTTGCGAATGTGCAAAGTGCAGGTCCTTAGACGCTTTGTTTCCAGCAAGAGACTCTAGACACCGCCTATCGTAAGAAGAAAAAACCAGTAAAATAGAAGAGAAAAGATTGGGAAGACGATGAATAGATTGCGCCTAGTGGAACATTCGGTCATGTCTCTCCAGAGAACAGAGATATTGCATTCTCGAAGCGCAAACGCTCTGCACGTACATTGTGGATGCGTTAGAAAGTAAAAGTTCTGAAGAAGAATAGATCAAAAATAAACTTCACATGAAGAAGAGGACTATTCGCTTCCATTTACTTCTCCTGCACTACGTATGAATGCTTCACAATCACCAGCTTCAATCAGCTGGTCACTGACCTACTGAATATTGGATGAGAGTTCAAAGATGAAGATTTAGCTTTGATGTTGTTGCATCACTTCCTGAAGAGTTCGAGTTTCTGGAAAACAACTCTACTTCATGGCGAAGGCGAGAAGTAAATCTAACGTGAAGTAATGTGCGGCCTTATTATAGCTATGAATTAAGGAGGAGAGACAAGCCAAGAAGGCTCAAGTGGAGAATTTGAAGCTTTGATGGCAAGAGGCCTGTCCACACAACATTGAAAGCTGAAAGAAAGGGAGATCGAGTCGAGACCTCAGGCCCAAAGATGAATGTGCATTTTGCGAGAGGAAAAGGACATTGGAAGAAAGATTGCCAAAAGTTGAAAAACAAGGGCAACTTGATTAACGGTGAGTCCATAGCGGAGACAAACGTAGCCCCTGTGCTGTGAAGATTCAAGAGTATTCACCTAGCTACTTCATCCACGGCTTCTATGAGTATCGGATATTTAGAGTGTGTTTGCCAGCTATCATATGTTCCTCATTGGGATTGGTTCCTTTAGATCTTGAAGGAAGGTTGCAAGGTATCTACACTGCAGTGATACGGCCTTACACACGTTGGGGATTGGTTCCAATTCGTTTGGAATACAATTCAAGATGGGATCAATCTTTACCTTAACTGGTGTTCGCTATTGTACCGGAAACCTGACAGAAAAATCTGCATTTCTGTGGGAATCTAGAATCAAAGGGATTCGAAGTGAGCATCGAAGGATTGGTGTTGAAGATCATCTCTTGGTGCACGTGTGATACTTGAAGGGTACTCCGACAGAAGAAACACACTTGTGTATTTACTATCTTGGTAATACTGAAGTTGCATAGCAGCAACAACCTTCTAGTGGTGATCAAAGTCCCGAAGCATTCAAAGTTAGGCATATGCGATTGGGAATGCTGGAGAAAAATCCTTGAATTCACTCATTAGTCAAGGGATTTACTGAAAGGAGTGCAGACCTACAAGTTAGGGACTTTTGTGAGCATTGTAACCAAAGAGGAAAGCAGACAAGGGTGAAATCGGAACAGCCAATCCATAAGACTAAAGCATAATGGACTATGTTCACTCAGATGTAATGGGTCCTTCAAAACAAGCTCTTTAGGAGGGAAACATACATATGTCACCTTTTGATGATTACTCACGTAGGTATGGGTGTACGCAATAGAAGAAGATGAAAGTGTTTGAAGTCTTTGTCAAATGGAGAAAATGATGGAAACTCAAACAACAAAGAAGATCAAATGCTGCTTCGGACAGTAATGCGGAGAATACAAAAATTATCATTTCAAATTATGTGAAGACGAAGGCATCAAAAGACACTTCACCGTCCAGGTCTACACCGCAGCAGAATGGAGGGGGCAGAACGCATGAATCGAACATATGCTGGAGAAAGTTCGATGTATGTATCCAATGCTGGATCTGGACCAAGGTAAAGAGTTTGGAGCTGAAGCTGTATCATATGCAACGTTGTCAATCTAACCTACTCCGCATTACCCCGTCAGCGGCCACATATTTGCATAGTAAAACACCATGAGAAAGGTATGGGACCGCCAAACTAACTACTGGAAGATACTTTGCATGTAATTTGTTCCACCTGATATACTACCAATGTGAAGGAGTCGAGTTGGATCCAAGAGACAAAGAACAGCAGTCTTCAATGGGGATAAAGTTCCTGGCATAAAAGGCTATTACGTATTTGGTGTCCATGAAACGATAGAAGATAATTTTCACGTAGAGATGTCACACTCTATGATGAACTCTAAACAACATCTGCTGAGAAGGAGAACATGAAGAAACCAGAATGGAAATTCAAAACAGGTGGAGTTATAGAATACATGATAGATCCAGCAATGAAGAGGTTAGAGTCGTGACGAATGGCCGATGACGAAGGTAGAAGATAAGCAACGAAATGACAAGAACGCAAGGCCAAAGCTCCCTATAGGACTCGCGCACGCATTCTGAACCAATCCTGCCAAGACAGAACGCACGACAAAAACTTAAAGAAGTGCCTTGACATTTCAACAAATCTCCACCTCAAAACCCCTACGAATCCCTCTCGGCTCAAATCTATCTCAAATAAACTAACACAACATCACAAGCCCAAGCCAAATCAATAACCCACTCTCACATACAGTCCACACCCAAACACAGGTCGAATGTCGAGTGTGCTTTCGCCTTGCTGTCTAATTGATTCTTGCTACGTGAATAGCACTTACTGTCACAAATACATTAACCATATCTGTGTGATTCTAGTCACCAATGCTCAATCCTTGAAGCCAATTGCTTCTTTACAGCTTCTGTGTCAGCATATACTCTTGTCTGTCGTATAGGCACACCGTGTGATTTAAAAGTAGACTTCCAATAACTGTGCTTTGCAAAGTACGAATATTAACCAGTGTTGATCGACGTTTGTCCAGATCTCCCGCAACAAATCCCGAGTCCATATTCGCAGTGACGAACTGGTTATATTTGCTTGAATTCAATCCACATCTACAGTCTTCTGAATGTACCGTAGAATCCATTTCACAGCTTTCCAGTGCCCTCTCCTGATCAGCTTATCTCTCACCTAACTCCAACTGCTTGTGAAATGTCCCGGCCCGTAACACACCATTAGCGGTACACAAGTGCCAACAGCATTGGCTATGGCCACTTCAACATGATTTTTCGACTCTCATCACTGTGACATAGAGCATTCTCAGAGCTTTTGATTGATGATGAAGTCTGGTGTGTTACGCGAGCCGTGCCAATTAGTAGATCGAAGGTATTCCCACTACATTCACTGAAGCCAATTTCATAGTTCAGACGAAGAAAATTGGAAGAATAGGCCATGGAATTGACTAATGACAATTGCAGTCTCTGCTTAATGTGAATTTTACATCATGTGTCAATTGACCAAAACGCTTTTAGATATATAGCACCTCAGTACTCCGAAAGACGGATCCGACAGTATTCAGGCGCGCAATGGTACATACAATGGATGTCTATTAGGCAACTATACATAATGCAAGGACTCCTCTGAATAAATTAGTGTATATGCATTGCATCTCACCGCTAGACAAATGCTTCATAGAATGCGCTGGCTCAAAGCGCATAACGGCACCTTAGCAATATTGTCAATAAATAACACTGCAGTTATTTATCTGCCAGCTCTCAAAGATAGAATGAGCACTCTCTCACTATCTACGAAATAAGTTTTGGTCTCGGTTCTGACTCTTGGGTAAGTCACAGCAAATTAATTGATCAGATTCTGGTACTACTCTCATAGAATCCTATGAATGGGTAATTGTAAAGAAGGACTTGCCCAATCCTTTGTACATTATGCGAGATCCTAAAAGAGGAGACTCGTACATGGGACTGGCGAGCACAGAACAAATAGGTACTCAACAAAAGTATACAAAGGGGCAAATCTGGGTATATTGATTTCCTCCGGACAGTTACAATGTCAAAACGAATCTTACGACTAAAATCGCTATACGGCTTGAAGCAATCACCGATGTACTTATGTCGTCGTACAAGCCATATTCTTTGAAAGAGTTTTATTGAGTGATGCTCGTCTCAAGCGCCTGGCAAAAATACACCAGAACCAAATAGATATATAAAATTGTCGTGGTATTTTTCGGCAAGCTAGCAGAAGCAGTAGGCAAAGATCCTCTATACCTTTAATGCTCCCTACTATTACCTCGCTAGATCCCGAACTTAAATCCGTTGATTGCATTCCAAGAGTCAGACGGAATTGAGAAGCTGAAAGACTTCAATCGCAAGGGCGAGTTTTTGAAATGAAGGATCTTGGTGAAGCTAGGAACGATTCCTTGGTTGAGATCACACGAGATAGGAGCTGAAGAAGCTAATTCCTTGACCAGAAGGGATATTTGTAAGAACGGTACTAAAAGCGTTTTGGCATGAATGAAAATTCAAAACCAAGTTAGTAAACTCCCACTCGCTCCTCATTTCAAGCTTGATTGCCTCTATTGTCACCAAAAGAATGATGATGATCGAAATACATGTTTGAAAGTGCCATATGCCAATGCTGTTGGCAGCTGATGTACGCTATGGTGTGTACCGAGGCCGGACAATTCACAAGCAGTTGGAGTAGTGAGCAGGTATATGCATGATCCAGGAGAAGGGGCACTGAAAGCTGTTGAAATGGATTCTACGGTTACATTCAGAAGGGACTGTAGCATGTTGGATGATTATTCAAGCAAGATAAACCAGTTCTCACTGTTGATATTGTGACTCGGATTTTGCCGGGAGATCGGAACAAAACGCGATCACCACTGGTTACATATTTACTCTTGCAAAAGCCACCAGTAGTGGAGTCCAACTTTACAATCACGGTTGCTTATCACGAACAGAAGCCAGAGTATATGGCGACCACGAAGCTGTAAAGGAAGCAATTTGGCTTCAAGGATTGACTGCGTGAACTAGGAATCACACTAGAAGTATGTTAATGTATTTGTGACAGTCAAAGTGCTACTTCACTAGCAAAAAATCGTTATCCATGCAAGGACGAAGCACACTCGACATTCGACACCACTTTGTAAGAGAGCATTATAGAAGAAGGTGGAGTCTAGAATTCAGAAATTCACAATTCTGAAACCGGCTGATTGATGACAAAGCTGGGGACTGCAATCAAGTTCCAGCATTGCCCGTTGAACTTGACCAATGTTGTCAAAGCTTAAAGTTATTTTGAAGACACGATCAGAATTTGAGCGAGAGAAGATATAAGAAGTAGGGTTTGCCAAGGTGGAGATTTGCTTGAATGTCAAACCCACCTATTTTGGACGCAATGGAATGGGTGATTGAGCAAACGTCAAGAATGGAGGGTTTGGTCATTTTGCTACACCAATTCTTACCAACCCTCTTTAAAAATTTTCCCATAAAATACTTGGTTGCTCATTGTTGCCAAATCATCCCAAAATCAACAATCCTTCTAGCTCATTAAGAGATTGTTGTATCTTTCTCCTTTGTAATTCACTTTGGATATAATAGTGAATATTCTGATTGCTAGTTCGAAGGAAGTAGGGCAAATTTGGCCGTAACCTCGTTAATCTCGGTGTTCTTTATTTTTCAATTAGCTTATTTTAGTTGAGTGATTATCACTTGTGCTAAGAAATTACCGATATGTAATTTTCTAGTACCAATATTACGCTCGCTATAAACAAACGCGGGGGCGGATCCGCATCACGGAAAACGTTCTAGCAACAGTTTGAAGCGGGTGGTCCAAGAAACATGACAAGACGACGAGGTCGAACGCCACCGCGCACCAACTGCCATCGCACAGGACTTAGGGAAAGGGAGGAAAACGGTTGACCATCCCCAACCGCCGCGTAGCCATATCCACTAGCCACGATCAAGGTGGTGCACCGGAAGGATTACACGTAAGATGTTGATCCTGTTATAAAGAACACTGCCGTTAAGGGATATTAGATTAGTCTGTATCCCCCAATGCCAACTTTTGTGTGTTTGGCTGTTGCACTTTACAATATGAAAAAGCATTCACAAGACATTATCATTTTTCCCTTTCTAAACCTATAACATTTATGTTCTTCTTTTGTTTGTGTTTTTATAGCTAATAAATAAATTATAGTCATAAAGCTAAATTGTATATGCACTATCATGTAATATAACGAAGGTATATGCGACTATCATGTCTTGGAGGATAAAACAAAAGGAGACACACCAACGAACTCCCATGGACCATCTGAGATTTCTTTTCTCTTCTCGTGTATTGTCTGTCTTGCAACAGCTAATGACCTTAGTCCATGCTCAGCATACTTTTCGATTGCTAAGTGAACTCTCTTCCTCAGATCAGCTCTGGCATTGCACATATCAAGAGTCTTTATATATCATCAAAATGTTTAATCACTGAAGAGAAGAGATAATACTTAATTTGGAAGTCAAGTAACACAAAACAAGACTTTAGTTACCTGCTCTGGAGCTCTTCAGCTTACTTAGTGGAAAACCATGAAGCTTAAAACACTTTTGTGTAGGTGTCTAGATTTACCAGTGTGTGCAGACTGGTCTTTGAGCTTGGTGAGGAGCATTATAAGCAGCCTCATAAGGAGTATAATCCTTTGGAAGCACCGAAGAAACAAAACTCTAAAAAGCTACATTGTCTATCCGAGGTTTGATTGAACTTTGCCTTTCATCTTAAGTAATAATATTGATAGCCTCTTCAATTAGTGGGAATAGGCTTCAACATCAATATATGACGACGAGTCTTTTCATATGATTATGTGAGTCCCATTAGAAACTTAGTCACTCTAACGTTGTTTAGTTTTTCCAAAGATCTCCTACATCACACTCACATTTACCACAAGTGTAAACCGGAAGTTCAACATAATTCTTGTGTTCTTTCCATAATGTCACAAGTTCAGTGAAACAAGTTTAAACATCCATCGAACCTTGCTCAAGATTACTCAATCTTTGCTCTATATCAAAATGACTCTAGGCGCATCATCTTGTTTAAACCTAGCTAAGAGATTATTCCAGATTTCTTCAGCAATATTAATGGAAATAAACCATGTCATATCTTCTTGGATGACGAATTCATCAACCAAGTCACTACCATTATCATTGCAACGAAACACGCACCATAATCTCTACGAGTATATGCATGTTTAAGTAATATATTGTCGATGAATCCAAACTTGTTACACACATTCAACATCATAGGAACATAACGTATCCATGAATGAAATTCAAAAGTTGTATTCAATCAATCTGTAACAAGAATAAGTCCAGCATCATCATCAATATGTATATAATATGGATTATCATACTAATCTGCTTAATATCGCTCAGATTGTAAAGAAGGAATCAAAGTCTCCATAAATGATAAATGATGAAGCGATTCAATCAAACATATGTATCTTCAATGTTAACCAAAGAACAATCAAAGGATAAGAGCGTAACAAAGAGAGATCTGGAAAACAAAATCCTCAATCACAAACCAAAGAAGATTCAAGAAACACAAGAACAAAGATATCGGGAAGCTCATTGTGAAGCGGAAGATGTGTGTGGGTGCTCTGATACCATATTAAACTTGATTATCAACCTTGAGCTGAAGCTTAAAGATCAAAGATCGAGAGATGAAAGCGAGAGGAAGAAGTGATGAACAATCCAAATAGTTTGTTATTCAGCTCAACTGTAATCAACGTACAAACATTTCTTATCTATCTCTAGTTAAGCTAAAAGAAGCTAAACCAGAATTAACCATAATTAAATCTGCCTAACTGGGACTACTAAATCATCGTAATATTTCTTTCAAGATTTGGGATTAGGCATAATAATTATGGGTTTCTTTAAGAAATGTATAGAGGGAATTGATTGAGCTATTTCGATTCATTGACCTAGAGGCAATTATTAACAAATTAAACTATTCAGGAAAAATAAAATAAAATAAAATAAGGTTTTATTAAATGTAAATGACCACCCATGAAAAATAGAGACACTTAAAATCCAATGTTGTCTAGGATTGGAGAAGACTTGCTTTTGGCAAGTAGAGGCATAACTTTAGGTATAGTAAGACTCGTTCGTTCCAACATGTCAACTGCTACATTTTTTTCCCTCTCCCAATCCAAACAATGGATCAATGAGCCTAATTCCAATCCCAATACAGTTTGGGCCAGCCCCATTCGAAGACACGCACTTTTACCTATTCTGAAAGATAGAAAACCATGTTGGGCCTTGGATTCTTCGCTGTCAAACTTTCTGGTTTAAGAACTTCTGGTTCATCCCATATCTTTGGATATCACTGAATAGCCCAAGATTAATAGCCACAAACCACCTAGAATGTCATACCCAGAAACTTTGCAGTCAACGTTTATTGCACCAGCAGTGGCCCAAGAGGATACATATGAAGAGTCTCTGAGGTAACATTATTTAGATATGTACAAGTGGCCGTATCTGACTCCTCCATCAAACGACCTTTTCTTAAGATGATATTTTTAACTGCGGGCCATGGCCCATTCCAGTATAACTGAGGTTGGGCCGGTCCCGACAACTATCAACACCTACATATAATGAATGATTCAATCTTGATTTATTTTTGCTAAGAAGGAATTCAAAGCACCATAATCACTATAGTAGATACATGTTTAAGAACTGTATCATCGATGAATCCAAGCTTGTTACGCACATTCAACGCCATACGAATATAATGTCTCCAAGAATGAAAATCAAAAGTTGTATTCAATCGATGTGTAACAAGAATAAGTCCAGCATCATCATTATTATGTAGGTAATACGGATTGTCATACTGATTTGCTTGATATCACTCAGATTTCGAAGAAGGATTCAAAGTCGCCATTGACGAACAGATATATCTTTAAAGATAACCAAATCAGAATCGAAGGATAAGATCGTAACAAAGGGAGATCTGGAAAACAAAATCCCCAATTGCATGACAAAAAAAGATTCAAAAAACTAGAGAACAAAGTGACGGGAAGCTCATTGTGAAGCGGAAGATGTGTGTGAATCGTTTGATACCATATTAAGCTTGATTATCAACCTTGAGCTGAAGCTTGAAGATCAGAGATCGAGAGATGAAAGCAAACATACAACTTTTTCTTTTATATCTAGGAAACTTAACTAGAACTAACCATAATTAAATCTACCTAACCTGGACAACTAAAACCATCCTAATATTTCTTTCAACATTTGGGATTAGGCATAATAATTTTGGGCTGCTTTAAGAAATGTATAAAGGGAATCAATTGAGCTATCTCGATTCATGGACCTAGCGACGATTATTAAATTTAAACTATTCAAGAAAAATAAAATCAAAACGTTTTATTAGCAATGTAAATAACCGTCCATAAAAAGAGAAATTTAAAAAAACAATGTTGTCTAGGATAGGAGAAGACTTGCACTTTGCAACTAAAGGCACAACTTTAAGTACAGTAAGACCCGTTCCTTCCGACATGTCAACTGCTACGTCTTCTTCACTCTCCCAATCAAAACATTAGATCAATGAACCTAATGTCAAGCCCAATACAATTTGGGCCAGCCCCATTCCAGGACATGCTCTTTTACCTATTCCGAAAGGTAGAAATTTACCATGTTGGGCTTTGGATTCTTTGTTGTCGAACCTTTCCGGTTTAAAAACTTCTGGCTCATCCCATATCTTTGGATCTCGTTGAATAGCCCAGCTGCCCAAGCGTTGATGAATAGCCATATACCACCTGGAATGTCATACCCTGCAACTTTGCAGTCAACGGACGACGCGTGTGGAACCAGCAGTGGCCCAGGAGGATACATACGAAGAGTCTCTGAGATCACATTATTGAGATATGTACAAGTGTTCGTATCTGACTCCTCCATCAAACGCCCTTTTCTTGAGATGACACTGTTTAGTTCCGTCTTGACTTTGGCTAGAACATCTGGATGATTTAGAAGGTTAGCCATGGCCCATTCCAATGTCACTGAAGTTGGGCCGGTCCCGGCAACTATCATCACCTGCATATAATGAAACGATTCAATCTTGATTTTTTTTCTTTCTAATAACGAGTTGAAACCAAAGAAATATATCAAAAGAAATCACCAACCAGTACAAGTCCTTTGATGATCTCGTCACTGTAGTACTCAGGTTGCGATTCTTGAAGAGTTAGCAAATGAGTGATCATTGTGTTCTCGAACTCTGTTTTTCCCCTGTTGTTTCTGTGTTCGTCGACCAGTTCCTGTTTGCGATATTGTAAGCAACGTATTCACAAAAAACACTGTGAGGCCTGTTTGCGAACACGACATCGTTTTCGTGGGATAAGAACTCCTCGGCTGCGGAAGCTGACGTGACGACTACGGCTCGACAAGAGCCAAGCCTGAGGGAAAACACTGGACCGAGGTTTTGAGAGAGGTCACGGAGGCAACGATGAACATGATCTTTGAGCAGGTGGAAGTGTCCGATCACCGGGAAACCTAGTGGACTTGGTAGAAGATTCTGCTATGATCGGAAAAGATAAGCCGCCGCTACAATTAGTCCGAGGACTAGAGAGAGTGAAATCAAATTAAACATCTTGTCTGCTTTTTTTTCTGTTTTCGTTGCTTCATGTGCGCTTACACTGTACTGATACACAGCTTTATGGAGTCTGAAGCCAACGATATAGAACGTGCACACGTTGGGTTTTGCATGAGCCAGGTTGTATACTACTATAGCTGTCAAATGGGCGAGACCATGTCCATTAGCCCATATCCGTTTGTCCACTTTTTGTATGTGGACAATGAATGACCATGTCCATTAGTACCCATGTCCATTAAAGCCCAAAACCATAAACACCCATATTTATATGGGTTGCCATGGTGTCCATTAAGGACCATTTAAGAAAATTTTGGATTTCAATCTATAAACATATAAATACAAATACAAATTCATTAGATTAAAATTCATCCATAAATCCATAAAGAGAGCAATACATAAGTTAAAAAGACCACATAAATAGCATAACTTCATACATAACTCCATAAATAACATAAGTTCATAACTCCATAAATAACATAAGTTCATAACTCCATAAATAACTCATAAAAAACATAAGTCTATAAGTCCAAACTCCTTTATCTTCACCTCCAAATCCATAAACCCTACACATAGGCACCTACAAAACAAAAAAAAAATCACATTTATAAACAATAAACAGTAATCTCTTATCTAAGTTTACATATGTTCCAATGTGTTATTATAAATTATAATCTATTCACATGTTAATAACCAAATTTACATATTCACATTTCAATAAAGAACTTACACATGAACTCAAACTTGACTTGTTTCTTGAACTTCTTCTCCAACTTCCTCCAAGGGTTTAAAATCCACTTCATCACCTAAGCAACATTGATTATCAGTTTCAAGTACAAGATAACCAAATTCAAATGATCAAAGAACTTACAATCTAAAGACTCAAATCCCCTTAGCCAATTCCTTGCGCAAATTAGTGCTCGAACATTTGAAGGGAGAAGGCAACTTCTATATTTGTTCAACACACGACTTCCAATGCTGAAGGATGATTCTGAAGCAACCGTGGTGATGGGTATGCTCAAAACGTCACATGCCATTGATGAGAGTTCTTTAAACCTATTAGCATTGTCTCTCCAATAGGAAAGAACATCCAAACTCTTGAAGGCTATCATATCTAAAACTGGTTCTTCTAGATACTTATCCAAAGCTGATTTTCCACTGCCACCAACATTCTGCGAGATGAAAGCATAAAACCCCTGCAATAAAAACAGTAATGATCAAACAATACTAAAAACATTCAGACATTAGTGTAATCAATCAAACTTCAATAAAAGGTAAGTAACGAGCTTACATCATATCCTGGTAAAGTAGTATGTGTTGAAGAGTTTGCTCTTGAAGTACCAGCCAAGTTTCTCTTTGTGTTCTTCTTGTAAACATCAAACAACTTCTTCATCTTCTTCATAATATGATCCATTTTTGCTTGACTTGTGGCTGCATCTAAAGTTGTGAAGCAATATTCCAAACATACAAACTTCAGTCTTGGATCAAGCACGGCAGCTATGGCCAAGATGTCGGAATACTCCTCCCAATACTTATCAAACTTAAGCTTCATTGAAGCCACCATCTCACAAATTACTTCATCCCTACTAAACTCATTTGCTCTCAACCAACATTCAATCTTCCAAACTTGCATAAAGTAGAGGTTCGCGGTTGGATAAGAAGAACCAGAAATCAAATTGGTAATTTCTGCAAATGGAGCCAAAAAATCGCAGATTAACTCTGCCCTATCCCACTCCAATTCATTTGGACAAAACTTATATGCTGCCTCAACTTCACCAAGATTGCGAAAAGCATCTTTGTAGATGATGGCCCTCTCTAGCATAAGATGAGTGGAGTTCCATCTTGTTGCTACATCCATAACCAATCCTTTATCTCTATCTTTAGGATCAATAGCAACAGTTTCCACACAGCTTTGAAAGAGTTTCTCTCTAGATTCCGTCACCTTCACAAATTTTACACTCTCTCTTATCTTCTCCAACCCTCCATCAATCACACTCAATCCATCTTGAACTATCAAGTTCAAGATGTGAGCGACGCATCTCACGTGGAAGAATTCACCATTACAAACCAATTCCCTTCGAAGCTGCCTCTTCAGAATAGACTGCATATTATCGTTGGACGAAGCATTATCCACAGTGACTGTGAAGACCCTCTTCTCTAGCCCCCACTCTTTCAGCAATTCCAATATCTTCATCGCTATAGCACCACCGGTATGAGGAGGGGGAAAGGCACAGAAGTCGAGAATCTTCGACTTTAGACTCCAATCTCCATCTATGAAGTGAGCTGTCAAACACAAATACCCTTCAACTGTAATGGCTCTCCACAGATCAGTTGTTAAGCAGAATCTTCCTGGAATTTCTTTCAACTTCTGTCTCAGTTTCAACTTCTCTTTCTCATATATCTTCAGACAATCACTAACAGCTGTATTCCTACACCAGAACTCTATAGTAGGATTCGCATATTGCAATGCTTCCCTTACTCTTCTATACTCAACAAAGGAATATGGCAGGTATACTAGATAAACTAAATTTTGAAGAACATGTATACCAATATTATATGCATGTGTTCGTCTATGTGTATGCACTTATTGTATGCATGTGAGTATGTATATAATGGAAAAACCTATGTCCTACTCATTACTTCATACAGACAAAAACCAATAGAGTAAATAAGAACACAAGAAAATACACAAATAGACCAGCACTTTTGTTGTTATCTAGACTTATTCATAATGAAACAATGACAAAAAAAGAACAGCACTTTGGTCCACAAGAACTAAACCGACTCACGAGTCACAAAACATATGGACAAGAAGATACGTTGACAAATTCAAATTAGTACCAAAAACAAAAGTCAGTGCTATATCGAAAATCAAGAAAAGTCAAAACCATCATCATCACAGCTTCTAATACACACAATCATTCACGCGCATTGCTTCAAGGTTCATTACCACAAAAATGCTTCCGAAGAAACAATATCAAAACGAAATCGAAAACACATCAGACACCAAATCAACAATCTAGAGAACAAAAGGTTTACTCAATTCTGAACTCAAAGTCATTCCTCAAAACGAAAATCAACAATCTCAATTTTGAAACCCATCAAACACATCAACAAAAACAAGGAAAACCCATTTCGAATTGGAGAGAATAAGACAAAACCAAAACGTTTTGGAGAGAAAGAGAGTAACATACCTTTGGCCAAGCAGAGACGGTCGATGACGGAGAGAGACGGCGACGAACAGAGAGGAACGGTGACCGGGTGACGGACGGAGAGGAACGGTGACCGGGTGACGGACGGAGAGGAACGGTGACGGGTGAGATCGCGATTCTCCCTTCTCGCCGTGTTGAGATCGAGAAACGATGAATTTCCCCAAATTTTTTTTTTTTTTTTGGAAACCCTAGCTTTTTTGTTCATTGGACAGTCCATGTCCATTAAGCCCAAAACCAATAAAGACCATTTTCCAAATGGTCCTTTAAATTTTGTCCAATCAAAACCAATGGAAAAATGGGTTTGTCCATATTAGGCCCATTTGTATATGGTCATGGGCAACCATTGGACAACCCGCCCATTTGACAGCTATATATATACTACGTTCTTTTAATTTTTTAATACTATTG